>VXBX01007598.1:0-12738 GCA_013400415.1 Scytalopus superciliaris
ACACACTTTGTCTGACCCTTCATATAAGTATAATACCAGGTGTAAAAAGCGATTCCAAGAGTTTCAAACATATATAAATTAAAACTTAGTAAGAAAATCTGAATCTTAAAGATGTGATATTCTTTTCACAGATACTTTTTATGTTATCATTTATCTAATTTCTTGAAATGATTCCAACTTGTAATGCCACCTTTCATTCAACTATATAATATTAAAAAAATGCCACAAGTTAACTTTTCCCAATATACATATGAGATAAAATTAGATTCTAGACTGAAATGTCATATTTCATATGCCAGGTTTTAGTCTTTGCAGAGTTTTTAAAATGCAATATAACATCTAAAATTAAGGATATATAATGAAAATACTGACATTTTGATTTCTTTTTCTGATATTTCACTTTGTTGTTATTTAATGTTACTTCCTTTCCTCTCAGTATGCACACACTGTAAATTGACTCTAACCAAGACACTTATGCTTATGTTAAAACTGTTTTTTTCAGGAAATAAAAAAGAGCATAATTTGCAATATTTTCTTTTAAAAATAATGGTGGTGGGAAGGGCTATTCATATGGCATATGTTTTATATAAATCAGATGAGAATAGCAGAGAAAAGAACCAAGAAATTAAGTATGCGGAAATCCCTTAAGATTACCCAGAAAGAACTTTTAAACTAATTCCAAGATGACTAATTGTGTATCGAAACAATTCCCTTAATAGACAGAGGTGAAACTGTGACAACAACAAAAAAAAAGAAAAAAAAAAGAAAAAAAGAAAAAAGAAAAGAAAAGAAAAGGACATTATGCCCTTCTTTATGTTCCTATGGATATCTTCCTAGAATCATGGCTGTAGAAGGAAAGACAAATGAAAACAGTAATGCCATAATCGTGGATGTACTTAGTGGTTCTATCTGATAGTAAAACAGCTTGAAGATATTCCGATCTTCAATTTCCAATTGTGAAAACTATCATTTAGATTCTTCCCCTCTCACTTATCCAGAATTCTTCACATAGTGAGTCAATGTAAGCACAACATATACAAGGAAAATATTCTGTTAGATATGGATCAATTAAACACCAAGGACTACAAAAAGTTAAACATGATTTAAAAATGAAAGACAGAGCAGAACAATGAGTACATCTTTTTCAGCAATTAGTCTTTGCTGAGAGAATCCCCATGAGGCACACTGATGGAACAAAGGACAGGGCAATGGATTGCAGATAAGAGTAAAAAAATGGTCACTAAACACCCTGTTTTAAGATTTCTCTTACTATGTTCATAGTGATGCCAGTAATAGAAAGGGAGTTCTACTGAAACTGCTAAAGCAAACTAAAGCTGAGAAGAAACCTTCACCAACCCAGCATGTTACAAAGGTTTTTCATAATAATTCCCAGAGGAAGATGTCGTCAGACATAAATATTATTAAAATGTGATGGAGATACACTCAGGAGAGAGTAAAACATAATTCCTTATGTGCCTTTGGCTGCCTCTCACACGTGGATATGTAAAAGGAATATTTAGAGAAAATTGTGCCTAGATTTGTTTCCATAGGGACTGAAATGTTGGGTAAGGGTCCCTATAGCTGCAGGGTAAGAGTTTGTGCTTGTCCAGGCACAGTCTAGTCTAAGGAAATATGGCCATTTTTTGACTAAATATAATTTAAAAGTTGAAATGAATGGAACTTGAAAGGCACCCTTAGGTACCCAAAAATGGAATTAAAAAGCCTAGAGGTAGCCTGCTATTTTAGAAATGTTACAAATTATTTTGTTCAAAAATAAAACTGAACCTGACTTTTGCTAGTTATTTGTAAGAAAAGCTGTTACAGTGGACTATTCATTATTTAGGAACACCTACAGATAACAGCCTGCATTATCAGTATGGAATCTATATTACACAATCTGCAGGGGCAGTAGAGAAAAGCACGCGCCTGAAAATCATGAATAAAAGAGCTGCTGAAAACATTATCCTTTTTCAAGGCATGCCAGGATTATCTTTAATTGCTTTATACTGCTAAGGGCTAGTCTAAACTAGAGAAGGATTGCTAACACATCCATCTCAGCAAAAGCTCTAAAAGTAGATGCAGCTTTTACTGATAAAAATGTGTTTCTTTAGATGTAGCATACACAGGTTTCCACAGAAAATAAGCTAACTGAGAAAGGGACTTTTTTTTGTGTTCAGAATTGCTGTGTTTACTTTAGGTCCTTTGCTGATCGAAGCAGTAGTATTAAAAAATTCCAAATGTCTATAGATGACAACACTGTGGCAGGCAAAGTTTCTAGGGTAGACCCAAGGCATAGTTATCATAGTTACAAAGCAACTTGGAGTTTTCTTGGTACAGAAAAAAAGCTAATATGTAATGACACAGATGGACATGTGTTTGATAAATAAGAACAACACCAACTCAAAACTGCCAGATTATCATACATAATTTCATAACTGATAAAAGCAGAATGTTGTAATCGACAGTGTCAAAGATAGTATTCAGATCAAGGAAAATAAAATGCTTGAGCAACCCAAACCAGATCACATTAATAAATCATTATAAACTGTAAGTATAGCAGACTGTGCTGTAACATGATTGAGAAGGAGATTGTTATTTCTCAAGAGCTTGTTTCCCACTAAATGGTGATATAATTGGGAAATGCTGACCTGCTTTGGGGTCTTGTTGAAAAGCAAAAACTCTTAAACAGGTCAGTAATTCCAATCCTCATTTTGAATCAAGAACATTTCTTAGTAATAAATTCAATTTTTCAATACAATGGAGCATTTCTGCAGTTTAACAGTGTGGAGGGTTTGAATAAACACAAGAATAAGGTAAAAAAAGTACCTGAGAAAATATGGACTATACAGATATGGATGTAATTACATATCGATACGGGAATCTACCAGGTAAACCAATGTACTAATGTAAACAGATGAAATACAAAATTTGGCTGTAAAATAGACTGGTGAAATCCAAAGATGAAGAAAATTTTGTAGGTCTTAGGAATTTCATAGCTGTATGTAAGCTCAAGGTAAAATCCTATACAGCCTTCTTATTCACTCCATCAGAAAGCAAGATTATTTTTTTTTCTTATACTCACATGGAACAGGTAACTTTCTCCTAGCTACAGCTGTAACAAATATTTTAGAATTCTGAATCATATTACAGTAAGTTTGAGTTGTGAAGAGAGGTAATGACATCCTTGGGTCTTCTTCAGAGGACACTAGAACTGCTGAGTAACAGATCAATAAACATAGTATAGACAAATATTGATTTTAAGATGCAAAGAAAATTTTTATGATTCACAATAGTTATATTAGTACCTATCCAATGTAGCAGGAAAATATCCAGAGAATGACAAAAATATGCACTTATAGAATACATTCAAGAAAAAAATGCCATTAAACAAATAAAAATATATTCTGCTGAATTTAGGAATATATAGTGCAACAAAGAAGTCAAAGCTATCAAAAACATTCAAACTGCAACAACAGCTTGTGGATCAAACCTAGCATCTCTGAAACTTAGAATTATGGAATCAAGAAATCTGGAATCTCAGTGAATAGCTAAAAGCACATTCAAAAAACATAGGCCATTCAAATTCTCATTTACAATGTATAAGATTTCAGCAATGTTAAATTCTCTTTGTGAACTATCCTACAAAAACTGCCCTTTAAATTAATAATTAAGAGGATTTTTATTTAGCCTACAACACTGGAAAAAGAGCATAACTCTTTGATTTACTATCATTAGTTTTATTATTCCTTTTTAATTTTTTTTCCCAGTCTATACACTTGGCAGCAGCAACAATACTAAAAAACAAGAGAGGTGTTTCCGACAGTGAACTGGAAAACTGTTTTCAAGGTCATACAAAGTGTAAATGCAATCCACTCTCCATGTGATTATGCCAGAGAGACAATATCCTGTTCACATTGGCAATTGGGAGGCTTCTGAAGCATGAACTATCATATTATTATAAATTCAAGTCCATTTGATAAACATGCATTTTTCTAAAGTAAAGAGTAGACTAAGAGTCTCTCAACTTACTTCAGTAACTGTTTCTTAACTCTCAAAAAATACTGAAAAATAACTAGGAAAGGTCATAGCCCATATACAACTTATTAGCATTTTGCTCTTTATTGAGTTTTTATGCATGATTTAAAACTGAATTACCACTGCATAGAGCTGAAATGCAATTATGGCTTTCAGAAAATTTTGTACATAAAATTAAATTGCATTATGAAATGCAGAGACAGTAGTACTAATGCTAAAAGGAAAGAAAACTTGATTGTGAGTTCTGATTGTATGTATTTATGCTTTCCAATTATTCACTTTTGAAATAGTAATTTTTATTCATGGATAGCAATTCTAACTGCAAACATATTCTTTCTTGGTTTGTTTGTTTAGTCCTTTTTTATGATTTCAGGAGGACTTTTCAGCAATTGACATGCTTATGCAGCATTTATTAAGGTTAATGAGTACTGCACTTCCACATTATTGCAGGAATAAAGCCCTTACTTTGCTGGTCAGTTGTCCCTAAATCATAGATTATCAAGTTAATATGGGTCAATATGATCAAATCAAGTAATGTAACAAATGTAGCATGTGGAAGGCTAAATTATAAGAAATAGATTTATTATTTCCTTTTTATGCTTTTTTTGCCCTTTTTTTTTTTTTTTTTGAAATATTTGTGAAAGAAACAGTAGCAAACACTGTCACATGGCTTTCCATTTATTTTACAAGGGGGACTTTATTTAGGTTAGTTTAACTAGGAGAGATTACCTCTGTGGGATGGGAAAGTAATCCAGGATCTACAGCCAATTCAGAGAATTGATATTTCTGAGACCTATGTTGGCCAGTTTTTACTTCCTTGATTACCACAAAAGGTCCTAGTTCTGAAGCTGAGAATGAGAGCTGTCACTGTGGGATGTGCTGAAACCATTACATACAATGAGACATTTTAAAAAAATTAATTATCATGGGAAAATAAAATAGAGGAAAATTTAATAGAACAATTATCTCGGTCCCACTTGCAGGTAGTACCTACAGAATGAATCATTTCTGGTAACAGGAATTTTTCTAAGAAAAGGCAAGGTAGGAGTAGAATATAGAAATTTAATTTTATTTATAACTTTACTGGATTTGGTAAAACAATTATCTGAATAAAAGAAGATTATGTTATCTACTGTCAAGTCTGCAGAAAGTCGTAGCTTCTACTTGGATGACATAAACATAATTTATTTAATGATTTGACATTTGTGAACTCTCTGAATGTTGTAAAATATTCCATCTCTTAAAGAGCAAAGTTCAGACTCTGTAAGCTGTTACAAATTAACTTGTAGTGTATTCCAGGCATAAATACTTCCCCTGCCATGAGCAGGGGTATCTTTCACCAGATCAGGTTGCTCAAGGCCCCATCCAACATGACCCTGAATACTTCCACAGATGGGGCATTCCTAACTACTCTGGGCAACCTTTTCTGGTGCCCCACCACCCTCACAGTGCAGAATTGCTTCCTAATAGCTAATCTATATCTTCTGTCTTTCAATTTAAAGCCAATCCCTCCTCATCCTATCACTACATAAACTCACACGAAGTTCTCCACCTCTCTTCTAATCCCCCTTAGGTACTGGAAGGTCCCAGTGAGGTCTGCCCAGAGCCTTCTCTCCTCCAGGCTGAGCAGCCCCTACTGTCTCAGCCTGTCTTCATAGGACAGTTGTTTCAGCCCTCTTCTGGACTCATTTCAACAGGTCTATGTTCTTCTTATGTTATGGAACCCAGAACTATAGGGGGCCCAAGTAATGGCTATTGGTGGCACTTTTTGAATGGTCTGAACTTTGAAAATCTACTAAAGGTTTTATTCTGAATTTTCAAACTGATTTTAAAAACCAAAAAAATATTTTTATATTGTTTTTACTCTTAACTAACTGAAATTGTCTTCTGGTGTTATATCCCAGAAATACTTCTTTTTAAGCATATCAAATACACCTTATGCACTATTGAAGAGAACATAGTTTTGTCACTACAGAGTACTGTCTTTGGGGAACATCAGGATATGTTGTCTGACGTAAATATCTGATTTTATAATGGTAAAGAGGTTAAATTAAACCTCCATTATATTTTCTTTTTCATCAACTTTCACATCTCTGCCCTTCCATTTTGCTCAGACTATTTTATCTTTAATGCTTCATTCCTTTAGAGAAAAAAAAAGTTCTAATAACAAATACCACCCCATTTACTGGCTGCATGACAATAATATGATTTGATCATGTCAACCCATATTGGTTTAGTAATCTATGATCTAGGTACAATAAGGTAGAAACCTGAGAGGTTTATTCTTGCAACATTGTGCATGTGCAATTCCTGTTAACCCAATTTCTCAATCTTTCAAATAAAATGTCTTTCCATTAGAGCTATTAATACCAAACCCCATAGTTCATGAACAACTTATGGCCTAGAAATAATTATCCAGAAGAGGAAGAGTGGAGGTAGAATAAAGGTCAAATGAAATGTACAACATATAATGAGAAATATCTTTGTATGCATAAATAGTTTACAAGAAAATTATTAATAGATGATGTTCATGGCTTTATAGGCTTCATAGCATTGATAATATTTTAATTTCCTGTTTTCTTGTTAGTGTCATCTCTAGGCAGAATCATAATGTGGTGGATGCAAGTACAGTGACTTTGAAGAACATGACACTATAATTTAGCCTGCATGAAAATTTTAGATGCAGCAGTCAGTAAAATACCCCACATCAAGTCTTCTGCAGCTGCTGCTGCTGTTGAGGAGGGAAAAATATTTAGAACATGCACTCCCTTCTGATCACCTCCAACCTTCAACCCCACAAACAATTTAATATCTCATGTTTATTCAGAGTGTGACATTACTCATTGAATAGAAGATTTGTGTAGATATGATTCTTGGCAGTGCCCTACAAAATATTATGATTCTGTGTTTGATAGTGAGTCTGTCATATCATTCCAGCTTGTAATCTTTTTGGGAACCAGACTTAAAATCCTGAACAAACAAGGAAATAAGGAAAAAGGAATAAGACTTTGGTAAACTGTTTTCTTCTAGATCTCATTTTAAAAATGGGTTGATCCCTAGTATATATATTTGGACTTTCCAATTATCTTTTATATTCTATCCATCAGAAAGCATTTTAATGACTAAATGACGAAAAAAAGCATCTACTACAGAGCACTTATAGTGGAAAAAAAGATTGTGTGTTTATTTGTCATGGTCCAGCAATAAACTCAATAACCCTTTAAATGTGTATTACTTTTATAATGAGGAGATATGTTTAATTAACATCTTTCAAGTTTCTGAAAACACTTTCCTCTCCCTGCTGCTCCTGCCATTATTCTGTTCAAGCCAGGAGCCCTTCACTGCCTGGTTCCACGTCTGTAATTGGTGCATGATGGTCTCACTTCAGTCTAGTAAATGGAATTATTTACTTAAGAAGCCCTTCAGGAAGGGACATCTCGGTGTCCTGTAGGACACTCAAGATCAGCATTCTTAGAGAAAGGGTACAAGTGACTGGCTGACTCCTAAGAGGCGCAACCAAGTCCAGCCTCACATTATCTTGCACACAAGTAATTGAAAAATTGCAACAACAGCTTCTGACACATCCAGCCATATCAGCAGAGATAACCACCCTTTATTATTCAGGGCATCCCTATCTGAACTATTTTTTGCAGTCTGTTTAGATTGCAGTCTTCACTGTTTTTCACATTTATTTTGAATAAGTCTAGGTGGTACTGAACATTTTGTATTAAATTCATTTGGCAATGTAACATGTCTTCTGCTAGGAGATAATCCATAAATTAAAAAGGAAAGCAGAAAAAAAATCACAATGTTTTAGTATTGAAAAATCCTTTTTTGTCACTCTAGGAAAGACTTCATTTTTTTTCTTTCTAAATGAATTTGGAAATGAAATTCCTATTTATATTTTGACAAAATACTTTTAAGCACTCCGAAAGTTTTCATTCTACAACAACAAAGAAATGTTATCAAGAGAGTTTAAAAAAAAGACAATGTAATGAAATGTAATGAAAACTTTCATATGTATGATGTCTAAACCTGAAAAATTTTATTTCTGTGCTTAAAGATTTGAAGAATCAAAAAAGAAAGTGCTAATATTAGTTGGCTTTAATTTTGGTGTAGTTATATACCTGGGAGATGAGGATGAAATGCCTTTCCCAGCTATTTAACAAGAGAGAGTTACTCTGTAGGATGATATAGAGGAATTTTCAATCCAACAACAGTTTTAATTTTTTCATGTGATTTAATGTCAATGATAAAGATGTAGGGGTTTTTTTGTGAGTATGAAAAATGTAATATATAAACACTCGGTTTGGCACATTTGTAATCTATAAAAAGAACAAAAATTAGGGACTGATATTTAAAAGATTTTCATATGTTTATTGCAGTATTTAATAAATTGTTTTTATTATTTGTTTTAGAAATGAATTTGAATTTTAAACAGTAAGATAGAAAAAACCTTTACTGAAGATTTTGAGCTTTCAGAATATTCACTATTCTTATTTTTCTGACTGCAAGCACTTACTTACTAGTGTTTATAGACCTTATGAATGGCCATTACGAAAACTAAATTATCAAAACCTGCCATAACTTGTAATGAATTGACTATGGTTTGATTCAGATTTCCACTAAACTAGGATTAGAAGTTGGTACTTCTGCGGAATGTCAATATTGTAAGAAGTGTGATTGAAATACCTTCAGACACAGCCTGACTCTCCTGTAATTGAACATGATGTGGTAGCTAAGTTCAGAAACATTTCAGTGGATTTTCTTTTCTTTCATGGTATCTGTAGTTTCATTGTTCTTCAGTCAGAACCTGTCATTCATTCTTCATGCACAGATACAAAACTTCCCTTGCAAATAAGAGGATAACAGAAAGAATTCTGTCATTTTTATAAGCCTTAGAAAGATGTTAGCATACCATCATTATTTTGCTTATTGGCTTAGGGGTCATTTGTTTCTTTGTTCTGCAAATTCAGAGGGGATTTAGTGTATTCTGAAGTAGACATTATTAGGGGGATAATGTCCCCAAATATTTACTTTGATAGACTGGAGGTGCTGGGAACAAGGGAAATAAAAGCAGGAGTGGAGGGACATTCAATATGTCATAGAATATACTCTGTGGCCTTCTGCTGCTGCTTCATCTATCTTACCTGTCAGTCCTGTATGGATGTCTTGGACTTCTTAGGGAAAATTGTGGGTGCTACCTACCTGCTTCAACACAACTCAGTCCTACCCTCAACTTCTATTGACTACAATAAGAGGATAAACAGCTACCAAACAACTAGATATCTCCTGGTGGATACCTAAAATTAGAGTGCTTAATAAGTGAATTGAATCACATTCTTATATTCATATTCTCTATTCTTAGTCTCTTCTGAGGCTTGTGGGAGTATAATAACACAATCTCAATAGGAAAAGATTGTTAAGGTGGTATAGAGGAGGAAATAATAGGATTCAAGAGCGGGACAAGATTTCTGAAAAGAAGGTATTTTAAGATGACATTTATTGATTGTTGGTTAGTCAAAAATTAAATGGACCCAGTTTGGGGGTAAAAAGCTGAGATATTTATTGAATACTCACACCACAATATATAGAACTGAGGAACAGTGTATATTAATGAGGAGGTAGGACATGTTAATATGGGGAATGAGTTATGTTAACTAGGGGTGAGGAAATGCAGTCACTGTATTTCACCATAGGGTCTTCCACACTCAGACCACAGGGGAGGGGTCAAAGGGCCTCCAGATATCTTGCCCCATCTTGTAAAGTCCTTCAATATCTAGCAGGAGGAGATGGGGTTAATACACATAGATAACTGAAAACAGTCCTAATCCTCAAGATATCTTCTTGTGGCCAGGCTTCTGTCTTATCAAGGGAGGAACCTCTCTTCACCTCTGCTGGCCACAGCCTGCTGCATTACTGTCAGCTCTTTTTCTGCAAAGTTTAGATCCCAACAGTTGACCAAATACTGCTTAGTACCTACCCACTTGCAATCCATATTTAGTTAGACCAGATGTGTGATAGTGTGATATCTGTGTCTGGATTAGTGGCCAGTGAGTACAAAGGTGAGATTAGGTTAGAATAGGATTTCTGGATCCGAACTTGAATAGGAAAAAGTAGAGAAGAACATGTAGGAACCTGGACATTGGAAAGGGGTAGTTTGGGGAAGAGAAAATAGAATCAGTAAAGAGTGGGATATAACTGCACCATCTTGAGACAGATAACACAGAAACCAACTACAATAATCAAGTAGCTAGTTTGTTTGCATTAAATTTGCTCCCAGCAGTGATTCAGACTATGATGTATAATATGCCCATACAACAAAGGACTAGATAGATCTCCATATATAATAACCCCTGTAGCACTTTTCTCACTACATCTAGACTTCTTATTCCAAGCTTTCCTTTACTTCAAGGGTAGCTGAATGTGAAGTCAGTTCATTCAAGGTATACTTATGCAAGATTCAGGCTCTACAAGTTTCATTTTTCTAGTGAAATGCTGTACATTGTTGCTAATCTACATTGAGTAGGAACACACAAAACAGTCTTGTCACTGATTAAGAGCAATTCAATATTTTCTAAAAATATATGAAAAATGCTTGCTAGTACAGAATGGATTGGTTCTAAATTCAGAGATCAATAGTAAATAGGAGATCCATCATCCAAACATTAACAGACCTCTGCCTGGATTTTCTGAGAGGTTTATGATTTTAAAATTACTGTGTTGCATTTACTGTGCATTCAGAATAGACTGCATTAGACCACAGGCCTGTAACATAAGAATTAGACAAAAAATGTGATTTATTCCCATTGTTTGAGCAATTATCTGGTGACAAATTATTTTCCTCTGATTAAAGTATCTCATAGTAAAACATATCTGCTCATAAAAGAAAGATGGTTAGTGTGATGGCAATTTGGTTGTTCTTACAAGGATATGTGGAACATTTTTTAGAGTTTAAATTACTTTTAAAGCTAAGAGCAACAGTGTCACTAGGTTGTATGTATTCTGTCTGTTAAGTTTAAAAGGGATCAAGACTAATGTCTAAGTTTTAAAGACTGTCCACATTCCTTACAAAGACTGTAGCCTTTATTTCCTTATACAGGATATAAAGTTGTTTACATGAAATATTGGTGAGTAAGATTAATTTTCAATTACAGCAGAAGACCAAAATTTCATGCAAATCAAGAGAAATATTTTGTGCCTCACTCTAACAGAAACCACTTGACTTGGGTGACAAGATATTATTGTGAACATATCACTTTAAAGATACTGCTTTGGTTTCTTGGATTGGTTTCTGTTTGATTTTTTCATTTAGGTTCCTAAGGGGACAGAGGAATCAGACTTCTGCATAATAGCTGGCTTAGTTGGTAACAGATGATCAATAAAGGTGCAAGTGTTCTCCTGGGCTTCCAGATTTAGAGTCCAACGAAAGCCTGGGATACCCAAATGCAGTAAATGACCAATCTTGGTGCTTAAGGAGAGCCAAATTGAATACAAGCTGTGCCAGGAGACTTCACAGCTTGGAGACATAGGGAGGTTTTCCAATTACTTTTCCTGTAGAAACTATGATACAGCTTTTCAGGTGGATCTGACAAACAAAGTAGGTAGGTCTACGCTGCTAATTATTTTGATGTTCTTTATTCCTACATAACATCCCACTAAGAAGGGTTCAAAGAAACTAAATAGTAGCTGTGATCAACTCATTCTCTCAGTAGCCATAGACTTGATATCTACATGTTACTGTAATAGTTCTCAGAAAAGATTGCTTTCCATGAAGAGCCAGGATTTTGAAATTGAAGATAGTGTAACAATCATTGATTACAAAATTAAAACAAAGTGTTATCTTTCTATTCAAATGGATTTTTAAAAATATTAATTAAAAGTAATAACATTGACCCTGAATTACACTTGCATCAAAACACTAAATTAAAATTTAACAGTACATTACCAAAGAATACAGAAAAATTAATATCTGTTCAACTGTCTAGCATATGAATATATATGTCAGGAATATGAATATTTGAAATTAAATACTATGCATCTCATTCTGTAGGGAGTTCTGCACAAATACATATAGAAAATATGCAGAATACTCCCTCCCAATTAACCACCAAAGCATTTTAACTTGTAAAATTATCTAAAAGAATTTGAATGGATTTGATTTGGATTTCTGTATTGGTTTTCTGTTAGGATCATTTAATTAAACCAAAAAGCAAGAAGAAAAGTCTACAAAAAACACCTAGATTCCTTCATTCCCTCTTTTTTAAGTTGTAATGGAAATGTTAAAATAGAATTAACATCTAGCTTTACAATACATTATTCAAGTATTCTAAAATATGTAAATATCTATGTAAATATCTGACAGGATGGTGTAAAGAGAGTCTTCCCAGTGCTGTTGAGTGATAGGAAAAAGTTCAATAAACACAAATAGAAATGCAACAAATTTTGTTTAATCATAAAGAACTATATGCTTAATATGAAAATTGTCAAACACAGGAACAGGTTGTTGAGAGTTGAGCAGTTTCCATCTGCAGAGATATTCAAGACATAACTGGACACAGCTCTGGACAACTGGCTGTAATTGAATATGCTTTGAGCAGATGAGTTGGACTAGGCAATCTTCAGAGGTCTCTGCCAACCTCAGCTATTCAGCTATTCTTTCATTCTGTCATGCTTTAGGAAAGAAAAAAAAAAAAAAAAAAA
>VXBX01007598.1:12777-40695 GCA_013400415.1 Scytalopus superciliaris
AAAAAAAAAAAAAAGAATAGCTGAAAAAACTGAGATATAGGTCTGCCAAAGTTCAAGAATACTCAATAAAACTTATGACAAAAATTACTGAAAATGGGAAAAAATAAAACACTGTGGGAAAGTAGTATTTTATATTTGAAAAATTGAATGTATATATACATATTCATAAGCACGCACCTATTTTAATTAGATAACACAAAGTCACTGTCAATTGCAAGGCTTTTCAAGTAAATTTGGAAGGACACTATACTTCACTTGGTCCACTGTCATCTCATCAGGTCCAATAAGTGCCTCACTTAATTCAGAACTCACCATGTCTAATTATTTTCAGCTCTCCAAAACTCACCAGGATGGTGTCCGATATTGTCCTCATGTCAGATGTTGAGACAGTTGAAGTCCTCTGCAGATATGAGGTGCTTCCTCTAGTTGTCTAAAGAAGCTTTTGGTATCCAAGAATTCCTCTTTCTCATCAGGGGCAGATATGTACAAACACAGTCACACTCATATAAAATTTCTAGCTATGTACTCTTTAGCTCTGTTTAATTACAAGAGTGACCACAGAGATTCTTAGTTCTTTGTTATAAAGCCATTTCTTCATTCATCTTAGTCCAAAAATCTGTAACTTTTTGTTCTATATGAAAATTACTTGGAAGCTAAGACAGCATGAAACTTAGTGTTTGCCATGTTACCTTAGGTACACATGACAAATGCTTGATGATTTGCAGGTAAATCCTCCAAACCAACACAAAATAGAAGAGGAAAGAAATCAAATGAGGACATTAATTATGTTATTTAAATTGTATATGATCTCCAGGTTTTTGGATTGTGGTGCCCATCCTGTTGATTGCTTTAACTTGAAATTAATACAGGTTTTTGATCTTTTTTTTTTTTTTTTAGCATGGTATTTTGTGGGCAACCAATACATCTTGTTAATGAGGCGTTTGTGGCCAAATTCACGCTCTGCAGGAGAACCACTGTTTTTAAATTGATTACAGCAATGCGAATCCAAACAGCTTAGTACTGAGAATAGCAGGAGAGAAAAAAATAAAAATCAAACCTTCGTCACTCAAGACATTGGGTTGCAAAAGTAAGGCTGAATATTAGTAACATTTGTGCCGACTAGATTCTGGTGTTCATCAGTCCATCAGATATAAAACTACTTGTCATCAATCAGCTATTGTAATCCTCTTTGTGTGAAACACACAAATTTATTATAATGTAAAAGTAAAATTAAGTATGCCATTACATTGTCTTTGTTAATGACTTTTGTTTTTCAACTGGTACTATACATCTCTCCTGGAGCATATATAGTTCCATCCACTGTGTGAGAACTAAATACAGCAGCTCTTAGCAACAAAGCTATTTTACTGTTTTGTATGCTACAGTGAAATTTGACCATCCTTTCTACAACTCCTTTACTAGCTGTAACAAAATCAGTAATATGAAACAATGAAAATTAAAAGTCCTTAACTGAGGACTGGAGAACATGGCTAGAGATAATTGTAGAGATGTTTTACAAAACATCACATAAGACCTCTGGAGGTAGGAAACACTCAGCCTTCACATATGAGATAGAGTAAATGTTTTAGAAATTATTTTTGCCCTATAGTTTAATTATTTATCATGAACTGTTGTAATAATTATCCCCCGAGACTATTCCATTACTTCATAAATCTGAAAACAACAGCAACAAATCTGCCTATAACATTAGAGCAAAAACCCCAGAATGAAACTAAAGAAATAACCTGTCCCTGTGAGGGATTGTACTTTGCAGCATACCCAACCTTAAGTTATATCAAATCAATATTGTCACAGCTTCTGCGAATACACTACATGACTCAAAGGAAGAATCAGTGTCAGAAGGTCACAGAAGTAGCTAGTGCAAAGCTACTGAGATAACATGTTAAAATTAACAAGGGTCATCTCTGCAGGTTGGTGAAGAAGTAATGAGTAATGTTGTGTGTTTCAAAGTGCCCAAGAAGCTGGTGAGATTTCATAGAACCATTTACATCTTTGAGCATTTCAGAAATGGTCTTGAACAAGTCAAGAAATACAGGCTAATAATTACTCTGTTCTCAGATAATTATATGATATGATCAAATCGTTTTCCAGAGATAGATAGATAGATAGATAGATAGATAGATAAAATAAATCCTATCTCAACAAATGAAATATCTTCAAAGATCAGAAGAAAAGTATTACAGAACACGTACAAATCTTTGGATATAACTTAATTCAGGCTTCCAGACAGTCTATCTGAACAACAAAAAAAATAAGTAGGGAACACCAACATCTAGACACATCTCATTTTGTCCTAACTCATTATTTCCTGAAGGATTGTGTACATGTTTTTATGGCCTGCATAACACTCAAATAGATACATGAATTCGTAAGAAACAGCTACTGCTTTATTACCACAGGTAGAGGTGTCACCTACTATACTGCTAGCGTTGAACCTGGACAAGAGATCTTGGGAATCTCTGTATTAGATTTATTTCTGCAACAGCTCTTTGTGTTCCTTCTCAGACTTCATCTCAGTGTTTGTGTGTACTTTTATACATGCCAGTCTGTTAATAGTTAAGCTGGCATTTCTAAGAAATGTGAAACGTTTTTTTCTTTCTTGACTTTCCTTTTTTCTTCCTTAATAATATTCTTCTAATAATATCCACTGGTTAACATTAGCCCAGAGGGTCTAGATTATTTTCTGCCTTATTGCATAGACTGTCAAAACTGTAATCAAAGCTGTTATAAGTGGCATTTTCTTTAATTTTATGCTGCTGTTAATGTTAATAGTAATGTTGTTGTTATTATTATTATTAATTAATTGAAATTTTTTATAAATATGAAAATATTTTTTTGTGAAAGAGGTTGCTGTAGGCATGATATACCACTGATGAAAGAAATTTGTGGATGTTGTTCCTATGCCTTAAATGTGTAAAACCATCATAAGCATAACAAAACATGCCAATGATGTGTATATATCATGTAGTCCTGTGGTAAATGGATTTCAAAATACTTCTGGATAATATATCCCCTAATTATAAAGTAACAGTTCCAGCCTCTTCTAAGAATCCCAAAATATACAGTTAGACATGTTCATGTAAGTGACATTATTGCTTTGTCTGCTTTTGTCTTGATCTTCCATTTTTGACTTCTTTGTGTTAATTTTGAAACTAAAACTTACTGCCAAGAAATTTTTCATTTTACAACAGCTGCTTACAACAGCTGTGTTTTTATGTCCTATGTGCAGCACTGACCTCTGTGCCCTAAAACTTAGTTTTCTCCCAAGAAAGTGACCAGGAGTTTATAATTTATCTTATGCTATTCTGGCCCTCTTGATGGGTAGTTTGGATTGTGATGATTAGCCAGAGAGGTATATTAGGGTACTGATTGCTGGAATTCAATACAGGCTGTTTGATACAGGGCTTGATACTACATCAAACTACTGGTAGGTAGTCTCTTGACATCTCATTACATAGACATTCATTTACACTTAGACTCTTTTCACATATCAGGTCTTCTTGCTTCTGCTGAGGATTATCACCAGCTATGATTCTGTTTTAATGGATTTTTTTAATAATAATTCAAAATTTTAATAATTTTTAAAATAATTTAGTAATTTAAAATTTTGGTTTTAAATTTAAAATGTGGCAAGGTTTTGGTACTGGAGGGATGCAGGGTTGCCTTCTGTGATAAGACATCAGAAACTGCTCCCAGAGTCAGTTCCAGAAAGCTTCAAAACTGACCCACCACTAGCCACAGCTGAGCCCAGCAGTGATGCTGGTGGCACCTCTGTGATAATATATTCAAGAAAGTGAAAAAACACTGTGGAACACCAACTGAGAGGAGTGAGAATATGTGAGAGAACCAACTCTACAGACATCAAGGTCAGTGAAGGAGGGGGAAGAAATGCTTCAGATGCTGGAGCACAGATTCCCCTTCAGCCTATAGAGAAGACCATGGTGATGCAGGTTGTCCATCTACAGTCTATAGAGGACCACTCTGGGGCGCATTAGTCCACATTGCAGTCTGGAGGTGCAGTCCTGATGAATCCACAGGTGCAACAGAGGAAAATGTGCGGAAACCAACTGCAAGCCATGGTGAGCTTGTGCTGGAGCAGGCCTCTGGAGAGTAACCCATGAAGGAGTAGATTTTCTGTCAGGAGTTGTTACCCTGTGGAGAACCAACATGGGAGCAATACACTCCATCAAGTATTTCCATTCCCATGCAAATGACCTGCATTTGTGAAGTTCTTGAAGAAATGCAACCTGTGACAAGGACTCACCTTGGAGAAGATCATGAAGGACAGTGTCCTATGGGAGGCACCCCACGCTGGAGCAGAGGNTCTGTTAATAGTTAAGCTGGCATTTCTAAGAAATGTGAAACGTTTTTTTCTTTCTTGACTTTCCTTTTTTCTTCCTTAATAATATTCTTCTAATAATATCCACTGGTTAACATTAGCCCAGAGGGTCTAGATTATTTTCTGCCTTATTGCATAGACTGTCAAAACTGTAATCAAAGCTGTTATAAGTGGCATTTTCTTTAATTTTATGCTGCTGTTAATGTTAATAGTAATGTTGTTGTTATTATTATTATTAATTAATTGAAATTTTTTATAAATATGAAAATATTTTTTTGTGAAAGAGGTTGCTGTAGGCATGATATACCACTGATGAAAGAAATTTGTGGATGTTGTTCCTATGCCTTAAATGTGTAAAACCATCATAAGCATAACAAAACATGCCAATGATGTGTATATATCATGTAGTCCTGTGGTAAATGGATTTCAAAATACTTCTGGATAATATATCCCCTAATTATAAAGTAACAGTTCCAGCCTCTTCTAAGAATCCCAAAATATACAGTTAGACATGTTCATGTAAGTGACATTATTGCTTTGTCTGCTTTTGTCTTGATCTTCCATTTTTGACTTCTTTGTGTTAATTTTGAAACTAAAACTTACTGCCAAGAAATTTTTCATTTTACAACAGCTGCTTACAACAGCTGTGTTTTTATGTCCTATGTGCAGCACTGACCTCTGTGCCCTAAAACTTAGTTTTCTCCCAAGAAAGTGACCAGGAGTTTATAATTTATCTTATGCTATTCTGGCCCTCTTGATGGGTAGTTTGGATTGTGATGATTAGCCAGAGAGGTATATTAGGGTACTGATTGCTGGAATTCAATACAGGCTGTTTGATACAGGGCTTGATACTACATCAAACTACTGGTAGGTAGTCTCTTGACATCTCATTACATAGACATTCATTTACACTTAGACTCTTTTCACATATCAGGTCTTCTTGCTTCTGCTGAGGATTATCACCAGCTATGATTCTGTTTTAATGGATTTTTTTAATAATAATTCAAAATTTTAATAATTTTTAAAATAATTTAGTAATTTAAAATTTTGGTTTTAAATTTAAAATGTGGCAAGGTTTTGGTACTGGAGGGATGCAGGGTTGCCTTCTGTGATAAGACATCAGAAACTGCTCCCAGAGTCAGTTCCAGAAAGCTTCAAAACTGACCCACCACTAGCCACAGCTGAGCCCAGCAGTGATGCTGGTGGCACCTCTGTGATAATATATTCAAGAAAGTGAAAAAACACTGTGGAACACCAACTGAGAGGAGTGAGAATATGTGAGAGAACCAACTCTACAGACATCAAGGTCAGTGAAGGAGGGGGAAGAAATGCTTCAGATGCTGGAGCACAGATTCCCCTTCAGCCTATAGAGAAGACCATGGTGATGCAGGTTGTCCATCTACAGTCTATAGAGGACCACTCTGGGGCGCATTAGTCCACATTGCAGTCTGGAGGTGCAGTCCTGATGAATCCACAGGTGCAACAGAGGAAAATGTGCGGAAACCAACTGCAAGCCATGGTGAGCTTGTGCTGGAGCAGGCCTCTGGAGAGTAACCCATGAAGGAGTAGATTTTCTGTCAGGAGTTGTTACCCTGTGGAGAACCAACATGGGAGCAATACACTCCATCAAGTATTTCCATTCCCATGCAAATGACCTGCATTTGTGAAGTTCTTGAAGAAATGCAACCTGTGACAAGGACTCACCTTGGAGAAGATCATGAAGGACAGTGTCCTATGGGAGGCACCCCACGCTGGAGCAGAGGAAGAGTGTGAGGAGGAAGGAGCAGCAGGGGTAAAGCATCATGAACTGACCTTAACTCTCATTCCCTCCCCATCGTCCTGTGCCACTCAGGGAAGAGGAAGTAGAGAAGCTCGGAACATAGCTGAGCTCAGTCAGGAAGGGAGGAGTAGAGAAAAGACTTCAGATTTGTCTTTCTTTCCTATTATTCTATTCTGTTTAATTAGAAATAAATTCTATTAATTTTCACAACATGAAGGATAAATGTAAAATACTGAGGAGAATTTGTATGCTAGCTTGCTTAAAAATTAAGAGCGTATTACCATTAGGATGAGACATGATGTCTGATAGAACACATATATCTCACAGAAACATAAAGCTTTGCTTCTTTTCAGTCATGTCAGATTAATTTTATGAGCACTAAGAAGCAGAATTTTCAAACATGTATCATGATGGCACATGCTTTGTCTCTGATTTTGGACACCCAAAGATATTATGGATCTAGACTTACCTGTGTGCAATATATTCTTGAAACTTGCTTTTGAAAACTCAAGCTTTACCAGATTTTTTTTCCCCTATGGTTTGAATGGAACAAATTATATTCTCAGCTACTGATTTTAATTTTATGTATAATTTTCAGATGAGTAAGAGGGTAATGATAGAGTTCAAAAGGGTAATACTCATATCACAGTTAAGCCAGGAAATTACAAACTGCTACTCTTTGAGTGCTAATTCTTTACTTATTAGAAAACACTCTGGATAAAAAAGGTCAGGTAGTGGCAGCCATTCAAAAATAGATTCTGACATGTTCTAGCCTTACTGCTACCACCTCAAAAATATTAAAAGGGAGAGAGTGACAACATGTAGCTCCTGCTATCTGCTAGTCCCACAAAGAAGTGCTTAGCAGGAGATCTGAGAAACATCTAACTAAAAACAGCTTTAAACTGACACTCTGTCCTTTGGATTTTGCAACTACTCTTATGTTTATCAGGCATAAAGAAGTTGTTCTAAGAAGTCTTTCAAAGAGGTCAATGCAACAGCTGAGAATTACTAGTGTGGTGAAAAGGTTTTCTGTTTTTCTAATTACATGTATTGCCTGCACCAGAGGAGACTTCTGGAGGATTAGTCTAAAACTGGAAAAACCTTTGAGATGGTGAAGAGGTCTTTAAGATAGAATTTGAGTCCCCAGAATGGGCTCTAATCTGTAGGACTCAAGTGGGTATGATCCTGAAGAAATCAGAGTCATACTGACAGAAACAGAAATACCTGAAATGTACTAAGTCTAGAGTTGAAGCTTCTGGTTCAGTGAAAAAGCATTTTCATTAGCACTCTCTTTGTGACCTGGCTTATGGAGATAGAATGGTATGGAACAGTGTGATAACATGGTGCATAGATTCAGTTATACGGCATACATTTAGCTGTTTCTCTTGGTGACATACAGATGTAAAACATCTAATGAAAGGGAAGATGTAAGAATATGAGGAATGTTTAAATGCATTAACAATAGAAACAAAAAAAAGAAATCTGTAATGTGGTTATAAATACACAGTTTCTGCTTCCTCCATACCAATTTGCTGCAATTTTCTATTTGCTTTATTTGCAGATTCAGTTTAAGGCTTTATTGTACTACCACCAGATTATTCCTATGTGATTTCAAATCTTTTTCGGGTCCAGGTGGACTGGACAATGTTGATAACTCTATTTACTGTTCACTGTATTTAAAGAGTCAAATCAAAGCAAGTAGATGTGTGGCACATCACAGTAATATTTCCTTCAGCACATGACCTGTGATCTGCTAATGTGCCCAGTCAGAAGAGAATATACAGTAGTATTTACTTAGTAAGTAAATTGAATTTTAACAGATGTGAGACTTGTCATTGTGCCTTATAGTTTGATCTTAAGCTATCACTAAAAATGACTTGATGTTCCCAAACAGACCTTTACTGAGCAACTGGAGAAATTCAAATAGTATAAATAGCCCACAAGTTGCAAAATAATTTTTATTCCAACACACATTATGAGTTCTCTATTAGTCATCTAATCAAGAGCAAGATGAAAAAATGGTTGCTCAAGCCACCAGATGACAGACTGTGAAATTGAAAGGAAAACAATTATTAAGTTCTTCAACAGAATCTGATGATTTTAGGGTAAAGGGGATTTGTTAACACTTTTTCTGTTTATATTTTCTTATCAATCAAGAATGCTGATTAAAAAATTAAAACACTTTTTAAAAAAATTATATTTGTCATGGAAAATCACTTGCAAATGAATACATTTTAGTAACATTGAGTAACAGGATTTGAATCAGGAAAGTCATAAGATTAGTTTTAATTCTCATTTTTAATTTGAGACAAAGTGAAAAAATAATGTGGTCCTCTGAATTGTATGCTCTGGATACCATTTTCAAAAATAAGGGACTGCAGTGTCTACTTTCACAGTGTTTTTTTGGTTTGGTTTTTTTTTTTTTTCTTGAAGGGGTTTCAGTGAAACTTAGGGCAAGGATCCAAAACTACAGTAACACAAAGCAGAGTTTCAATAAAGGACTCTGTACAGCTATGATAATTGAGAGATTATATGAGAGATTTTGTGTGTAATAATTCTGTGAGGCCATCTTACAGATATTTTCCAGTTGTTCAAACTAAGGGAACAGACAGAATGTTTTAGGGTACTTTCATAAGCTACTCTAGTTCTCTTATGTAGCATATCAAGGCCAATGTGGTCTCTTTAACAGTCAAACTAGTCAGGGAATCTGGAAGATGTTCTCTATTTTAAAGTTTGCTTCAAAATTTATTTGATAATAAGCAAATAAATCAATGTTAGCAATGCATGGACTTGCTTTATAAGTTATCCTATATAATTCTGATATGATCTGTGATAAGTATTACAGTGCACTGGAAAAAAATAAGTAGGAAAAAAAAATCTCTGTACCTAGAGAGAGGAAAAAGAATCCTAATTAATTTACTTTCCTTTTGTATATCTGGTTTTAGTTTATACCTTAAATCTCTCAATAAGAAGATAAGTATTAAATGTGAGCACTAAGTTTTTAAAAGCACTACAAACTAGGATGCTTTTAAAATATAAATGCAAGTTTGAATAGTTTAGACAGTATAACAACCTCCATTAGCTAGGAAAAGGAGCATCAAGATTGATGGAGAGCCTTGGGGAACCATAACATACAGTAGGAATATATTTTACTACGTTTGCCATTGGGTCAAATGTCTTGGGAACAGAAGTTAAAGACAGAAAGACAGATTAGAACTCAGTCCCATGCCAACACATGACTGTTATTTAACAACAGAGTTGTTTAACTGTGCTTCAGCTGAAACTCATAATGTGAGGTTATTCACTTTATAACTCTGCTTTCCTCTTTGCTCCTAGAAAGAAATGAAATCCTAAAAAGTGTCTCAGGACATACCTTATTCTTGTGAAAATCAGAAGAGTAGCTTGAAAATTTCTGTTTAAAATTAGACCTATGGCTTGCCCTCTGTATTTATTTTTCACTTTTTATATCACAGGATGGGACTGAGATATTCCATGTAATTTGTCACTAACAGCAGTAGGGATGTTACAGGAGATGAGCAGAGAATGGAGGTAGGACCTAGGACTATTGTGAAAAGAAATAGTGGAAAGGAGTCAGAGAGAAGGTAGTGTGTCTGCAAGGAAAGGAAAGGGAAAACTTGCAGGAAACTATCTGTGAGGAGAGGCAAGATAGAGAGCTGTAAAAGAAAACAACAGGGATCGTGAGAGTACGAAATTCATAGAAAATGGACACAGAGAGGGAAAGAGACACAGAAAGACCTCTGGAGTACATCTTATCAGGAAACGGCAGAATACCAATCTGAAATGCTGACACTGCCTGCCCATAAAGCTTTAACTTTTAAAATTAAGCAAGATGAAGATTAAACTTTGAGTCTATAAAGCTCTCCCCCTGCTCATGGCTTCCTCAGTGATTTTGGGAATAAACCTAACTCTCCCTTTCTGGGCTTGTTATGCCTTGAAGATGATCACTGTGATTGTACAGGAAGCTTTCTTCGCTCTCTGAGATGACTTTCCTAACCAAACAGTCCACAAAGGTTCAATGAGATGACAGTCACTAAGAAAGACTTACACAGAAGTAGAGAAAAACATCTTTGAAAATATCTTTTCAGGTTTGGGGTTTTTTTAATTTATTGTTTTTAGAAAGTAAACAATGTCCATGGAATGCAAATTTTGTAGTCAGACTGTTTCATGCAGTCCTTTAAAAAAAAAAAAAAAGGTTTTTTAAAGCTTTTTGTTATTGTTTTATTTTGTTATGCTTTCCAATCCTTTTTTTACTTACCCTTAAATATGGACTTCAGCACTTTTTCATCTCATAGGCAAGTGAGTCTTTCTTCTGCTCAGTGTAATTTTTTTTTTCTTTAATTCCTTTACTTCTAATTATACTCTCTTGTATCAGGCTAAATTATTCCTGTCTTTCCTTGGTGTTTACTGCTTCCAGATGTTTGTAGTTGTTTATTATATTCTCTTCCCTAACCTAATTACTTCACTAAACTATTTGTATTTATGCTTTTAATCTTTTCTAATAAATACGTCTATTCATCCCTTTGATCATTTCCAAGACTTTTCTTTGAAAAGCCTTTTTTTCAGAGCTTTTCATGACTTACAAAGCACTTTATTTTTTTTGTGTGTTAAAAATTCATTTAAAATTTATATTTGACATCTTAACCATGTAAGTAACTGTCCTTTTATAATTCTTCTCATTTATTTTAATGACTTACTTTTTCTTATTTAAATTTTCTCCTTATTTTCATGCCTCTTTTTCCACACTTCTATCTGCTTGGCCTAAGTGTGGATACTTCCCTTTTCCTCCAATATTACTTTAGAGTTTCTTACCATCTAGGCATCTGCAGGATATAGACAGTGAGACAGAAAAAGACACCAAATTCAACTATAAGTACTTTAGGATTCAGTGACAGAAATAATTTCTAGCATGTGCATCCTCTGTGGGCACCTATTTACTTTGAGCTCTGTGCTCTCTCCCACTCACATCACCTGCTTATGTCCAGTACTGGCTTCAATACTGACATTATTTGTGCAGTCTTGCTTTGTGCACATACATACGTCATCTCCCATACGGCACAGAGATTGTATTTCCTTTTTTGCATTTCAACAATGTGTCAACTAGTTTTACAGCACCTGCTGACTGATGATTTTCCAGTGTGGAACAGTTTGGACAAAATTAAGGTTGAGCTGCAGATATATTTTTGCAAAAGTCTTGACACATTTGCTGAAATGTAAATTAACTTGTACTCTAATTTTACTGATTGACAAAAATATAACAAGTTGGTAAGACAAGGTATTGTAAAATTTAAAAAAGCCTTTTGACAATTACAACACTTTGACTGAATGTCATTGTTACTAAATAGCTATTTAAAAGGCATCTGCCCAAGTGTCAAGAGACATGAGCAGAAATTTAGGGAACAGAATAGCTCAGCTAACTGTTGTTGCTAAACAGACTTCCATTTCTGCCTGCCTCTAAGTGAGAGCAATTGGAAAAAACTTGCCTGGAATAGAAAGACCTGATAACATTGCATTACGCAAAAATGAAGATAGGGAGATATGGGTTTTAGGTCAGGAGTACATGTCGTTGCAAACAGGGAGCTTCTGTCTCCACCAAAATGGGAATTGTGCAGTTTCCTTCAGTCAGACCACAGCTCTTTCCCCTGATCCTGCTTTGACGTAGGTGCCTTCACTGAACACTGCTAATTTTTGACTGAGTAAACACCATTGTGTGCCACTCAGCAGCAGTTTCTCTGCAGTTCCTCCCCTCAATATTTCATACATGCTTATGTGTGGGGGAGGAGGGATGCAAATTCACAGATTTACTGTAGACAAGAGGTGACAGTTTCTGCATTATTGTCAAAATATATATAGACTCAATCACACTAAAATCTTTATAATACTAATTGTATATTTTATAATTATGAAATAGCAAAGTGTATTTAAAGCTTTTGACACTGTGAGCAGAAAAGGCCTGTGGCAGATTTTGGAACGATTAGGATGTCCTCCCAAACTCCTCAAAATGATCATCCTGCTGCATGAGAATCAGCGTGGCCAAGTCAGATACAGCGATGCACTCTCTGAGCCCTTTCCCATAACCAACGGTGTGAAACAAGGTTGCGTTCTCGCACCAACCCTATTCATGATTTTCTTCAGTATGATGCTCCAAAGGGCCATGGCAGACCTCGATGAAGACAACGGCATCTACATCTGATATCGTACTGATGGAAGCCTATTCAACCCAAGGGGACTGAAGGCCCACACTAAGACCATCAATCACCTTGTCCATGAGCTGCTTTTTGCTGACGATGCCGCCCTCGTTGCTCACACAGAAGCAGCTCTGCAGCGCTTAACATCCTGCTTTGCAGAGGCTGCTGAGCTTTTTGGGCTGGAAGTCAGCTTGAAGAAGACAGAAGTCCTCTATCAACCTGCACCTCACGAAGTCTTTCACCATCCCCACATCACCATAGGAGAATCAGAACTTAAGTCAGTCCAGNAACACCTCAGCCTTGGCCGTGTTGACCACCATCAATGGTCCACTCTGGCCTCCAACTGGGATGCATGGAGGCACACCATCCATAATGCTTCTGCTTCCTTTGAGAGCACATGCAGGATCAGTCTTGAAGAAAAAAGACAATGCAGAAAGAACCGTGCCTCGCCAATCCCACCCGAGGAGACTTTCCACTGTGCAATTGGACTTGCCTATCTTGCATTGGCCTTTTTATCCATCAGCATGCTTGCAGCAAGCATGAGTAGAGCCCTTCCCAATCTTCATTCGCAAAGCCTAGCCATGATGATATAAAACATTTTCAAAAGAATCTGCTTTAAATTAAGAGTTCTATAGTTTTATAATAGAAAATGTTTTGAAGAGCTTAAAATACCTTTTTATTTAATTAGTTTGTTACTCAAATGGTAATTACTTTTTTGTCCAAATTGCCAGTTGTCAACCAACAAAACTAACAAGCTATTTTAACCTGTTGAACTTTCCCTTCATTTCTGTACTTTCTTTTTTTTTACATGCCAGCCTTACAAGACACATACCTTAGAAAATAGGTTTGCCCAAACATTCTCAATAGACTAATAGATTCAATTTTTAAAAGAGTGTATTCTAGGACATTTTCTTTTTAATAACTTTTTAATGCAATTTTTATTGTGGTTTTTTTACTAATAGTGGGTAAACACACTGCATGCTTTTCCTTCCTTCTTTCTTTCTTTCTTTCCTTCCTTCCTTCCTCTCTCTTTCTCTCAGCTCTGTCTATCTCTATCTATCTATCTTTTTTGTACTTTGCCAACTTGCATCATTGTTCTTATGGCATTTATATATTCACAAGGAAAATGGCTTTCTGTAGCTGGCAAACCTTCCCTCTATTGGAACTGAGAATAGAAGTTCAATCTCTGCATTTTAACATGAAATACTTAATGTAGTTAGAGATAGAACTGAAATTAAACATTGCTCCATCAACACGCAGAATAATATGGAAGCCTTAAAATTGTATGTATTCTGGTTCAGAGCGAATACTGATTTTTGGACAAATAAGTCTTCATGTAATGATCTCTGAGGTCAGGCACTGTGTATTTTTAGTAAAACTGACATCTCATTGCACTTAAAACCAGATGGAAAGTACCATTCTAGTGTTAATTTTCCTTTTCTATATCTACCTAATTGTCTTTAAATTGCCTGAGCACAGACTTTCATAAATATTTCTAAAGTGTACTTAAAGCTAACAAATGCTTAGGAAAGAAATAGAATATGTTACTTTATGTTATTTTGAAGATAATAGATTGGATTTATATTCAAATATTTTAGCTGCAAGCATTTTCACTAGTTCCAGGTGTGGGCCTTGATATAAGGGAAGATTGGGAAGGGCAGCCTTTAGGGTGTTTGAGCAACTGTCAAACTGTGTCTATCTTTCAGAATAACTGTTATGTAAATAAAACATAATTGGAAAAAAGTATTCTCCAGACTAGCTATATTTTACGCCTGAGATAGTAATGGATTACCGGCATTCTGTTCGGAGCTGCTTGCCTGGTATTTCTGGACAAACAGAGATCAAACATAATCTATAAAAGTGATGTACTTTTAAAAGGTAGCCATATAACATATTTTAAATTTTGAGTTCATATCAAATTTTGCAGGCACCACCTGGTTTCTGGTTCCTTTTTCTTCAGCCCATAGAGAAATGTATGCAGGTAATTCACTTCAGCATTTATTGCTGTATTTAATTGGTCACAGAATATACAGAAATGCATTGCTGAGCTACACATGACATGAACCACAGAAGAAACAGTCACTAAGATTGGTGCTGGCAATACTCGAGACATCTGTGATGTTAAATTGTATTTCACAAATCAAATTTTATTTTTATTTTGGTTTAATTAAAATTTAGTCTTATATGATTTGCATATCTGCTTTGTCATACTGTTTCTTTAAAAGAATGAAAACATTCTAAAATATAAATTTTCAGAGTGAAAAATGCACAGTTCTGTTCCTTGAAGGAAAAAAAAAATCTGATTAACAGGCATCTGAAACACTGAAGTAGATTTTAGACATACCACTTGGCAGGTATTTCTAACATATAAAACCAGTACCCATGGTTATATGAGTTAAAAAATGCCTACTTGATTCTCTGTTTCAAATGCTTGTACAATTTGTCAGGCATGAATCTAGGAAAATCAGTCAAAATCTTTCAGGTAATAGCTAATGATGTGCAGAATTTCTGAAGCCTCTTCACCAATTCCTTCTACTTTTTGAACAGACTAGTTGAAAAAAAAAAAACACCTTTTTGTTGAATAAGGGGAAAACAGTTCTCATATGATTGGCAGAAAAAAAACAAATCAACAAAGAGCTACAAAGTTTAAAAACTTTTATATTCTAGAGGGATTGTCGTTTTAGGAATTGAAATGTCTTTTACCACATAAACATGGTGCTGGAAGACACTATTTTGTAGAAGTTACAGTAACTACAAGTGAGTTGCATATTGAGAAGATATGTAGGAGAGGAGAAAAGCCATCAACTTTGCGGTGCATGCGTGCAACTCTCTTTTTGTACTTCTCTAATGGTCTCTGCTTTATGTCCTGTGAGAGTGCATGCTGTATTTGCTCAAGGACACACTCATTTTGTGCAGTATGAATTGCTCAGAGGTGAGTGTTTCTTTTTAATGCAGAAAGAATTTAGATCACATCTTCTCTCACTCTATTTTATTAGTAGCAGTCAGAGAAAATCAGGTGATCCTACCTATGTGTGATTTTTCACATGGTCAATGAGCACAAGCAATTCCATTACCTTGATGAACGTCAGCACTATGAATTCTGCTACACAACCAAAACTGCAATTTCTCATCACAGGAATGGCAATCATCTCCTGAAGTTTCAGAATAAACAGCAGAGATCATTGAGCTTCATCTAGGTGCACGTGGTAATGTGTGAAACCTTGTCACAGCTGCTAAATAAGACCCGAAATTTCGCAAAAACACAGCTAGATATGTATTGGGTTTATGTGGGAAGGTTTTGGTAGTGCGGTGGGATGCATAGCTGGCTTCTGTGAGAGGGGCATTCCCCCCTGTTAGACAGAGTCAGTTCCTGACAGCTCCAAAATGGACACACCACTAGTTACAGCTGAGCACATCAGAGATGCTGGTGGTACTTCTGTGATAATATATTTAAGAAAGGGTAAAAGTCACCACAGTGATGCTGTAAAGACTGGAGTGAGGAAAATGTGAAACAGTCCAGATCAGTGAAGGAGTGGGAGGACATGCTCCAGGCACCAAGCAGACTGTGGAGAAGACTATGGTGCTGCCTGTTGTCCCCTTGCATCCCACAGAGGATCCTGCCAACAGTGAAAGCAGAGCACAGACTAAGGGATTATTATCTTCTACACTACAATTATAGAAGGAGGCTAAATAGAAACATATATGTTTCACAGGAAGGCAATTTTTAATTTCTCACAGTCAAAACGTAAGCATCTTGCTTGATATTCTAGATATTCTTTGAACTTCTGGTACTTCTCCCTGCCATGAAAATCGATGATCACCAAACCTTTTCTCCACTTCTTTGACAGAACAGATCAATGGAAATGGACTTTCTGGCAAAAAGTGTATTTCAAAAATGCATACAATTTCAAAAAAGTGACTTCCATCCAATTCCACTCATCTGGTATGACAAACAGACATTGTTCATTATCATTTGTGGTATTCCTGTCTATGGCATTGGAATCAATCTCTGCTAGACATAACCAGGTGGGAATGAAGTGCTTATCATTTACTACTCAAGAATGTTGGTATGAATGAAACTATGCACAAGACAAGTGCTTGCTGTTGAAATTCTAAAAGGTGTCTGTAGTTGTAAGGTGTATATTCACACAGAACACAAGTGTGTTCTGGAGAAAGAGAAGCTGATGCTGCCAGTCACATCCTGATGACTGCAGAGAAGATCCCTTTGGTTGCAAAACTGTTTGCAAGCCAGAAAAACTGACATGATGAACTGTCTGCTGATGTAAGTATTTGTACCTCCATCTGAAAAGCTGATGCTGGAATTCTTCCCTGACTGGTTTCTTCAGGTCAGAAATTATTGTCAGTGATCCAATAGAGGCACAGTTCAGGCTGAAGAGATGGCCAGAAGAGAAACAGTTTGCCAGAGTAATTTCTTTTCATTCTTCAGCCATGAGCAGACTGTGACAAAAGATTCTTCTTGTAAAGAAATAATATTATTCTTCCTGACTGAGCAGTCTAGACCCACTAGTAATCTTTCTGAAGCATATAAGAGCTTTGTTCTCATGAAAGCAATTCCACTTGTAGTGTTGTAGTGCAGGAATATGACTTCTTGCTATTACTTGTAAAGAGCCACAGCTCTGCCCCAAAGCTGAGAGTTCCAAGCTCAGAGCTGGCCCAGTTTCAGGTCCTGCCTTGGGGGCAAGGGCCTCTTGCCTCATCTGCCTAAGCCTGAGCTGTGCTAGTTCCTCCATTTTTTCTCCAGAAAATCCAGGGAGTCATTGCTCAAAAAACAAGAGCCCCTAGGGGGAAATTTGAGACTGGGGAGGCTGTGGAGCAAGTACCATGATCACACTCAGCTAGGAGCAGAAAAAATGCAGGAACCTAGAACAAGAAAGATATAAAAATAAACTCAAATATTTGGTCATACAGAAAGGAACTTTATGACAACTCTTCTCAATAAAAGCTTTAGGACCCTAGTGACAGCTTACCACTGCTGACTGAGGACTACTAGCATTGTTGACCATAGATCCAGAGGAGTATTAGAAAGGAGGGTACAATACTAAAAATACTGTGGGGAGACTTCATTGCAGTCTACAACTTCCTTGTGAGAGGAAGAAAAGGGAGAGGCACTGATCTCTTCTCTGTGGTGACCCACGACAGAACCCAAGGGAATGGCTTGAAGTTGTATCAGGAATGGTTTAGGATGGATATCAGGAAAAGGTTCTTCGACCTTCTGGCCAAGGTGGTTGGGCACTGGAATAGGCTCCCCATGGGAATGGTCACAGCACCAAACCTGACAGAGCTCAAGAACCATTTGGATGATACTCTCACATGGTGTGACTCTTGGGGATGGTCCTGTGCAGGGCCAGGAGTTGGACTCAATCCTTGTGGGTCCCTTCCAATTCGGCATATTCTGTGATTCTCTAATTAGAGAAGGAAACAACTACTTAAAGATGGAAACTGAAGAGAAAGAACTGTGCAAAATGTTAGCATGCCTGCTCAGTACAAGGGCCAGGAACTGACTTCTGATAAACCACAAGGTATGCAGCAGTCTTGCAAAAAAATCCAGAGAAGCACACAATCTTTGGGATCTAAAGATTATCCCAGTAACTGTTCAAATTAAAGTAGACTTTCTTTTCTTATCCAATGATAAAAGCACCTCAAATATTCCATGCCTCACAGAACTAGTCTGGTTTTGATCTTTGATCTTTAGTAAGAACTGAAGGAAAACACTAAGATTAAATAAAATAAATTTTCATTTAAGTCTCAAGTATCAATTTACAGACTTTTCCTGCTTCATATTATGGCTGGGTGAGATTGTCTTGTCATGCTAATAATTTATTGACTCCACAAAAGATTTAGAGATGTCACCAAGACACATGAAACACAATTAAACTTTAACACTATCCACTTTGATCAAGTAAGGTCAGAGACAGTACATTCACTATTAATATTTTATGAGGTGAACTTTTTGCCTTGATTTCTGAATAAGAGGAGAAACTCAAAGGACATGATATGACAACAGTGTCAGACAGAATTTTAAAAAATAATACACAAGTGAATCACTTGATGACATGAGTCATGCAAAAGCCATTCGGGTTCAAGTTGTGACAACTGTGCTTACAACATTTTCTTTTTCCTCTAAATACAGCCACTATTTTATCTAAAAAAAAAAAATAGTTTCAGTGAGACTTGTTTTTCAGTCTCTCTGTTTTACACTGAAATTGATTAATTGACTCTTGCAACAACAAAAGCAAATATTTATATTTAAGAAAATATATAGACTAAAATTTAATAATACAAAAACATATATCAATAATTACTTGTAAACTAAATAAGTTAATGTCTAAAGCATTCTGTTGAAGCACTGAATAGATATAAAAGAATTAAAGTCTCTCTATTCGGGGTGTAGAATTCTGCTGAGATTAAGTTAAAAACTAATAACAAGTACTACACTGACAGTTAGAAGCACCCCAAATATAAGTAAAAATTACAGAATTAATAGCTTAAATTTTTATTTTCTATAACTTCAACTGCCATTTTTTCTTCAACAAGATCAAAAAATGTATTAAAGAAAATGAAGTCACATCAATACATTGTTATCCAACATCAAACATCTGTCTCCATAATTTGAGGCTTGCTTAGAAAATCAGACTGGTCAGAGTGAGTTTGTGGGTGCCTCTATTTTTTTCTGTTGTTTTCTTGCCACAACATAAAATATTTTTGACAGTATTCCATACTGAATATCATTTAACCTCTGTGAGAATACAGCAGCACTTGTGAGGCCCCACTTAGTGTACAGAAAATCACAATCCATCATAGTAATCTCCAGAATCTACAGTGGAAAATCTCTTGAGAATATCTCTTGTGAAGTAGCACTGTTTGTGTTATTAAAGCAAAACCAAACCACAGCCTAAGCAAAATGCTTGGTACAGCTTTTCCCAAATACAGTGGCAGATAACAAAGACTTGTTTCCAATTATGATGAAATTCTCTAGCACTTACTGAGAAAATTCTTTGTGATAGGTTTTTCAGTTTATATATTTTGCAGCTTTTCATAGTCCCTCTGTACTTCCATCATACATTCACACAGCATAGTTTATTTAGTTTTTTATTTATTTTGAGACAATTATCCTAACCAGTCCCTTGTTTCTCTTTTATTGTTTCTCTGGTTTTAAGTATTGATATCCTCTGCTCTCGAGAGTCTTTGAAAGAAAATGCAGTTGGGAATTTGCTTGAGTTCAAAACACTAATTTTACTCTTTACAAAACAGATGTTTTCTGCACAGTTAAAACTGTTCACCAGCTTTTCAAATAGTAATAACATAATATTTAAAGTCACATGTCAGGAACATGTCACCTCTCCCACTTTGTATGGAAAACAGTTTAGTGAATCATTAGCAAATACCTATAAATCAGTCAACACAATAAAATAATATAGGGATAGATGCTGACATTTGGTAGTGCCATGGAAGAAAAATTTTTGTGCTGCTTCTTCTTTGGTCACAAAAGTGCAGATGGTAGATATTAAAAAGACCCCAACAACACAACAAACAAACAAACAAAAGAAAACCCCCATCAACAAGTAAAACCAGTCAGTCCATGAAATCAACCCTCCTCCTTGTGATCAATGGTCCAGGTGAATTTTGAGAGATATTTTTGAATTTACAAATGTTGCTTAATTATATTAAAAAAACAAACAAACAAGTATCCATCAACAAACACAGATTAAATATCATACTCTACCACTGTACTTGTGCAATCTTTAATTATCTATTACCATACTTGCTATAAACAGGTGTATGCAAAGACAGAAAATAACCTAACCAGTAGTTTCCTAACTGTGAGGTTTACTGTCATATTGCAGTCTCTTAACCTCCAGCGCAAATCTTAATGACTGCACCTGAAATGCTCCAATAGTGGGTAAAGGAAATTGTTCCTGTTCATTTTAAGTCAGTGTGCACATTTTCTACATAAGGAATTATATGCAATCTCTTTCAAGGAAATCAAAGGAACTAAGTGAAACATAATAGTGGGGATTTTTTGTTGTTTTTTGTTTGTTTGTTTGTTTGTTTTTAAATAAATAGTACACATCAAAGCCTTGCTAATGCAAAACACTGAAGTATTTCTAAGGATCACTCTTTGATACTGTTATCCAAGGAAGGATCCAATACATTACTTTTCTTAATAGGAGAAGCTTAAAGCATGAAGTTTAAATTTCTGATCTTTCTTTTGCTATAGAAAAAAAAAAAAAATCTGATAACAGAACGGTGACCACAACTGCATTTTAGATTCATTGTAACACTACTGAATTAAACATATTTGTGAGATAGTTTCAAAATATACAATGCACTGAAAATTATTATTGATAGATGCCCCATCTTCAGTATAGTCTCATTATGGATATCCTTGTCTCTGTTAACAGAATTACGTTGATGGTTTTTGAAATCCCATTTAGTCCTTTTAAAGTTAACAGTTACAGAAATGCAATGACCTAAATCCACAATGGGATTTCAGTACTACTGAAGGCACCAGCTCTCCTAAGGAACACAAGACATCCAGTCAATCAAGGGTTTGTTATTAGGTGTTGCACAGTTGAAATCTTTATCAAAGAGCATTCATTACACACAGCTTATTCAAGATTGCTCATACGGAAGGCCAAGTTTTGTCTCTGTCACAGAGACAGTTGGACACATATATTTTCTCAAAAATCTTAGAAAACGTTTTGTGCACATTTGTCCTGGACTTGAATGCTCAGGTCAGGCTCATCTTCTTCACAATGGAGAAAAGAGAGATTTTGCTGTAGCCATATGATTAAGCATGCACTTGTTCCAGTCAAACAATACACTAGGTCCTTTGTTGGTATTGACACTGTCAAGGAAATGTTAAATTCACTGCAGATAATATCCCAGTGTTAAGGCACCTCCTTAGAAATTAAGAAGATTCTTGTTTTTTCAAGACTTAGGGAATTTTTTTACAGACAGCAGATGTATTTACATATAAGTGTTCACACGAGGCAACTCCAAAAATTGTGGAAACTATGGTCAGGGAAGAAAATTCAGACTGGTTCTCTTTCTGCTTCCATGTGTATTTCTCCCAGCATTACTGACTAATTAGAAGGAAGAAATGAGCCCTCCTGTCAGTCTTGCAGGCAGCTGTGTATTGGGAAAAACTCGACTGTTGTCAGCATGTCCCCACTTACACTATAACTGGACTGGTTTTTAAATTCTATTTAGGCTTAGATATGAGTTGACCTACCTCCAGTACACCTGTTAGATGAATAGGGATACAATTTTTGGTGTGTATGGAACTTGTGAAATTACTGAAAGCTGGTTGAATGTTCAGAGACATAGCTCTAAATTCCAGGTATGTGTATAATAAGGATAAAGAAGACACACAGAAAATGACAAGGTTCTATCTCAGTCCTATGGCTTGTTCAATCATTTGTATGACACCTTGTATCTGACAACATTTTTTTAACATTAGGCAGTTCTGGAGGACTTTTTTGTCTTCAAAGTCCTTTTCAAATTTTGAGTCTAATGGTAGTCCTCACTTTATGGACTTTGACATTTAATTATGCACTGATACAACAGAAAATCATTACTATGTATTAACTCATTTAACAATTATAATTTTGAGGGAAGAATGAAAAATAACTACAGAAATATCTATATAAAAGCTCTTTGGAAGAGAAAGAAGGGAACAGCCTCACTTTAAGGGTCTCACAGTTTGGTGACAATCTGTCCTGACGATGGAGGTTTTCCACAGTGTTCTTCAAGTGAAACAGAGATCAGCATGTCCAGAAGTTAAATTCACCCATCATGTAAGAATATGCCAATTCTGCACTTGGAAACAGCAAAGATAACAATGAATTAAGCAAAACTTCGTGAAGTTTTTATGTTGAGAGCTAAACTGAAATATCAGAATTTTATTGTGTTTCATTATCACCAGGTGATGCTTTTCCCTCAAAGCACATTAAAGTTTCCAGCAGAATTTCTCACTTTGGGATAGCTTAAATATCAGTCAGAAATGCGCACAAACTGATATAGCATTTACCTATTGATTCTCCAGGGAATTAAGACAATATTTCTTAGTCTTAAGCTAAGTCTCTTCTTTATATTTGAAGGATGCAGCTCTACTGTGTGAGAATAATGGAATGTATATGAAATGCTTTTGGAAAATATGTATTCATTTAAAAAAAAAACATAAACATAAACATAAACAACCAAAAAGCATAAAACTCAAACAAACCTTTAAACATGATTTTACTCTGAATGGGGATATTTTTCCCTGGTACTGCTAATATGCCATAGTTTACCTAACTCAAACCACCATTATATCAACAAAATACTATTCATTATCTAAATCTGTTGCTTACTTTCTACAGCAAGGACTACATTTGGTGTCCCAATACCCCAAATCATCATCTAAATCCACACAAAATTTTTAAGGCTGTTATCTTCAGATCCAAGACTTTGTAAGATTGTCAAGAGACACAATTTGTGGTACTCATAGAAAATACTTAATTTCTTTATAGCCTTGTCTTTCTATTTGTCAGCTCAAGGTTGTTTAGGGTTTATTTTCTCCTTTCAGCAAAATTTCAAGAAAAATGATCGAAAGAGATAATCTAAATGTACGCTGCACAGAAAGGCAGGAGAAAAAAAACACCCAAAAAACAAAAAACCCCAAAACAACCCAAAGCAAAAAAACCTTTGCAAACATTACCAAGATTGGTTCAAATGGTTTCGCTCCTCTGAGAAAGAGAAAAATAGATTCAATTCAGAGACCACAGTCATAAATATTCATTATGCTTCCTTTCCTATCTGGAAATGCATCAATTAGTTAATTAACTATTCATAGAAGTACTTATTTTTCCCTTCACTTCCCATATTTGAATACTTTCTCATGCTACATTTAAAATAATTTTTGCCTCTACACTAAATGGGAATATGCATTTGCATGAATAAAGACATTATTAGTAAACAAACATGATCATGGTTATGGTCTGTGTAAGAAGGAAAAAGAAGGGGAGGAGAAAGGGAACTGTGAAATAAAATCATATTGCCATAACTAAAATATACTTAACGGTCATATGTGAATGGTATGAGGGCATACAAGGGTTATGTAAATACTTTACCTTCTTGCACAGTACTCAATAGATAGTTAAACAGATGGAGTTATTGCAGTGAAGAACAGTAATAATGTACTTTTCAGAAATATATTCCAGTGTATATTTTCATCTGAGTGATCTACTAAGGGGTTAAAATTTTGGGTCATTACAAGATCCACAGGTTTACAGGTAGATTCTGTTAAAAATTAATTTCTTGCAAATTTTTTGCTGTGATTTTAACAAAAATGAAATTCCAGTTGATATGATAAGGAAAAATGACATGTTTCTGTGATGTTTTACACCTTATTTATCAGTGTGAAGGAAACAGATGGAAAAGGTTACAAAATTTTTAGGACACTATTTTCTACATGCATGTAAATGAATCAACTGAGAATTATAGTGAGAGACTGGGACTTCCAGAGTGATCCAAGTGGAAGTATTTTCAGATGTAGAAGTTGCAATTCTTTTTATATCTTCTAATCAGATGATTTTCTTTGAAAGGAATTGCTACTATGACAACTCTGCCAATACTCTTGAAACCAACAAAACCAACCAAACAAAAGAACACATTTTTGGTTTTAAATACTGAGGACTAAAATATGTAATATGAGAAGTTTGAAATATACACAAGTGAGGATAAGAAGAACAATGTGGGTGCTTCACTTTTAGCAAAAGTCATCCTACAATTTTGCTGAAGTGACTACAATGAAAATTTCAGAAAATAAGTTATCTGTCTTCTACTAAGTTTGCCTTAAGGGATAAGGCTTGTCTTAGAGGATGGGCAAACATTTGCCAATAGTCCTTTTTGCTCTAGAATTATTTGATATTTAAAGAGAGTGAAGAAAAGGACTGGATATGAGCAATATAATTTAGGGCCTTGTAAATACTTATTAATCAATCAAGCTTAAGATCTCAGGGGATAAAAGGTCACAAAGGATTAATTTAGTTCAATATATTTTTTAATTTTAAATGAAATGTCAAACATTCATGTGGGGCAGAAGGAAATTTCAGTATGAATTCATTGATACATATAGATAAATGATTTTCCATTCAGTGAAGGAAGCTTGATTTGGTTTTTTGTTTTTTTTTAAATTCAATTCAATCCATAACAACACATTGCTGATGCTATTCTATTAAGGTTTTATCTTTTTCTTTCATGCATATGAAGAAAGAATTCATGGTGGCACAGGTGTTTAATGGAAACAAATCTACTCAACAGAACTCTTAATTAGCATCTTTATCTAACCTAAAAGATTGTGCTCCTATAATACAGATTTGAACTGTATATTCTGTATACATATTGTAATATTAAAAATATGAACCTATAAATCTCTTAAGCTGATTTTAGTAATTGTGTCCCACGCTTGTTAATGCACAGACTGATGCAGAGGGAAAGGGGAGGAGAGAAGACTAATTCCAATTTATGAGTGCCAGTGTTATGTACACATGCTAACTTGCAAAGAGAGCTCATGTTGATGAATGCTTGAAGAGCTAAATCTTTTTATTAATCTGATACTGCATAGACTATAATAGGGTCCATAAAAGTTACAAACTCATTTGGTTGAGTTTCTACACTGCTGAAGGTTTGGGTTGTGTTTTTTTGGGGGGATTTTTTAACTCCTTGATTTAAAAATTGTTATAGAATTAGCATTTGTCTTGGGCCTCTATTTTCTCTTTTAATTGTAACTTCCCATGGAAATCAATGATGCTATTTAATGAAATGAAGAACTCCTAGCTGGATATTTTCTGGGCATTTGCAGAAGATTACATGTTTCTCAGTGCATTTCAGTGGGAGACTTATGAGGCATAAAGTTTTCTTTATTTTTCCCCATGATTCCTCATCACAGCTCAGTAGATAGTACTCTGTGCACAATAGGTGAAATGTTAAGCCCCAAAGTATGTAGTTTATTTGCAGTTGGTGATAAAGTAAATTATATTTATTTTTTCTACGGTAATGCTTATTTACATTGAGCTTGGATTTGTGGTCTGTTTCTTTTTTTCCTTTCATCTGGTTTCTTATTCTTTCACTGCTCACTTTTTCCAATTATTTGTATGCACTTTGGGTTTTTCAATTACCTCCATATTACCTATTTGGGGAACACAGTTTCAAATGTGTTTTTTAACAACACAATTTGGTTTGACAGAATGATTTGTAGTGCTGCAGCAAGCCATTCACCAGAGATCTGAAATCTTGTGCACAAACACCCTAATCTAACAAGCTTTAATTCATAAGCTTACTGCTGTTCCTCCATTAAGGTAGTGATGAAACGCAAATCAGAAATTGTTCTGCAGAGCTTCTAAGCTGCTAAAAAATTGCAGAACTGCTGAAATTCTGCAGTATTGTGGCATTTACAACATCAGAGTCATCATTTGCTTTTAATTGAGAGCAGGTAGAGAAGAGTAAGGGGAGTATTTATGTGCATGTTAGACTGATGGGAAAAGAATGAGGAAGTAAGCAGTGCTGTCAGCAGCCTCCACTTGATTGCTGTATCACTTATTTGCTCCCTGCTTTTTCAGATCTTGTATCCATTTCACAATGGCACATTTTTAGTGAGAGGTGGGGAAACAAATACCATCCCATCTTCACCAAGGGTTTGTTGGTTAAAGCACACCGAACGAAGTGAGTGGTCTGGGTTGAACACATCTCTCTGATTGCCAACACTTACAACACAGCTCTGTCAGTACTTACATCCCCAAAAAGTTCTACCTAAAACATCACGGGTCTCTTCTTTTCTTGATGTTTTTTTTTCCATTAGGGAACAGATGGTGGCATCCATTAAATTGCTGATAAAGAATTATATAAATTACTATTAAGTGTCTATGTAAATGGAAATGTTTCAATAAAAAGAATTACACTGCCTTTCCAAAATGAGTCTAATAGATACTTAAAACTTATTCCATGTGGCAGATTTATAATTCTCTGAGTGGAGAGGTTAGACAGAAAAGGACATAGCATGAGGTATGCTGGAGTTTGTCAAGTTTCCTTTCAGCAGACATATTCACCCTCCTCTTTTTGGTTCTGTTTTGATCCTTGCAACAGCTTTTGCTGGCTCCAGTAAGCCACAATAATGTTTTTCTTATCATGAGAAATATCTCATGGGCACCTTCAGATTTCCTGTCCATTCCTCTTCTTTTTCATGAAAAAATATTGGTTTTACTTGTCTAAGAAAAACATTTTGTTTCTTTAAACATTTAAAGAAGCCTAGACATTAGTCAAGATGTAGTAAATTAAAATGCAGGCCTTTTGTTTTATTGTAGTTTGACTAGTAAAGTGATAGTACACCAATATACAAGGCTCCTTTGATAGTTTAATCAATTTGGAAAATACTTAATATCTTCTTAATAAACAAGATGATTAAAGATAATGTCTAATACAATGGTAAGAAAATGACACTATCTTTTGTGATGTCAAAATTTAAATATTTCAGAAAAATTTTACTTCAACACTTTAACAGGATTTCTTGGTTTCCTTGAAATAGGTTTCTAACTCTGATCAAGTACAAAAATGTAGCTCAAAACTTTTACTTTACTTTCATAAATGTTTTCTGTTCTTTATAGAAGTAAAGCATAAAAAGCTTAAATGTTAGATTAATAAGGCTTTCCTTTTTATTTGGTTTTTGGGGTTTTATTTTGCATAGCTATGCACAAATACAGTTATGTAGCGGAAAAACACCATTTGTAATTTTATAAAATAAATTTCTCTGTCAATAAATAAATCAATATACACAAGAGTTAAAATTGTATTACTCAAAATAATTTTTAAAGAAGAAACTCATATTTTTACTGACTAACTAGCAAGTCTACAAGAGTAGACCATTCCTTTGAGTAAAAATAAAAATCTTTGTCAAGTAGCTTAGCTCAGAACAGACACATGGGGAACAGATACATCTTGCAAGTTTATTTGCTTTTTTTTTTTTGTAGGAAATCATAACTCCAGTGACTGGAGTTGCTTGTTCACCGGTTTTAAAGGTTCTGAATTCTATTTCCTAAATGAAGCTTAGCATAAAATAACCTTATTTTATGTCAAACCCATAATTCAGGGATTACCTGTTCTGTTTGAAGATTCGGATATTTGAAAATAGTCATTTATTGGCTCCATCTTTACAGTGGCCTCAATTAAAAATGTTCTGTCTATAATTAGTTTAACTAACTGTGTTAATATTCTTGTTTAGGTTAATATTTCCTTGATTAGTCACTTTAATCAAAGTAATAAAATACATAGAAATGGTTTATTTTATCAAGTTGCAAGCTGGGTCATGAAACATGAGAATTTAGCTAACTGCACAAAATACTTTTGCAAGGAATTTGAGTCTTTTTCCCCGTCTGCCCCTCTCCCCCTCTTCCTATATGTACCCTATATAGACCTTGATACCTAGATACAATACAGTACTCTGTGTCAAAAACTGATCTTGAAAGCTCAAACATCCATCTAAGGTTAGTGGTATCTTCTATTCTTACTTTCTC
>VXBX01007598.1:40744-52601 GCA_013400415.1 Scytalopus superciliaris
TTTTTAACTTAAATTTTAAGCATTCCTTAAGTACCTGAAACTTTTTCTCCTGAATACAGCCACAGGTCCCTCAAACTTGAAATTGTTGAGATATGTGTTGTTATATGAATTCCTCTGCCTGAGTAGAACTCAGAAACTAGCACTTGTGAGTGCAAGGTACTGCATGGACTTGACCTCATAGAATTTTTCAGAGAATCCCTAACACATAGTAATAAGTATGGGCACTTCACAACACTGCAGTTGGCGCTGTTTCTTTTCAATTGCCACTACTATTTTCAAATGCTGCAACTTATTTTCATAATAGCATAGTGTTTAGAGCACTTTTCCAAGAGGTGGAAGACTTGATTTTATTATCACTTCAGTCTGCCAGGATTTGAACCCATGCCTGATGGTGTGACACACAGAGTGTGCTGTAAGCAACAACTTGCAGGCAAGGATGGAGATGAGGAAAGCAAGAAGGAATTAAAAGATACTCTTTTTTTTAAAAGCTCTACTATTCTTTTGAAAGAAGGCAAATTCTCTGAACAAAGAGAAAAAATATGAGAATCAGCATCTTTTTTTTTAATTGATGAGAAGGAATAAACTTCCATGAGAGAAAACTTTCATATAAGGTGTAAATAAACTCAGAACACAGTCCCTTACTTATTTAAATTACCTTAGATAGACATTGCATAAAACCCAGGAGCAGCACTGAATAAAGTGTCATACTCCATAATTCCAACTATGGGCTCTAATTTCTTTAAAGACCCCCATCAGCGTAGAAACAAATATATTTCACTGTTTTTCCTGTGAAATGACCTATAAAATTTACTGTAGCTGAGGAACCATTTCATTTTGTTGTTTGTTTGCATTAAAAAAAAAAAAATTCAGATTATTTTTAGTAAGGTTAGCTCATGGTATCTTACAAATATTTCAACAATTGCTTCAGGTGATTAAGCAGTGGCAGCCACATTTTTTATTTAAATCTGAAGCTTAAATTGCTCTCTCACTAGACTGCATTGCTGATATAGAAATCTTAACGCATGCATAATATTATTCCCCACATTTACATCCCAATTACACTGACAACTGGAAAATCCGGCAAGGGCTTTCCATATATTCTGCTGTTTTATAAATTGCCAGTAGGTGATTTGAAATTTCTCAGCAGTATCTACTCCCATCCCAAGGTTCCCCAATTAGTCTTTCTCCTGTATTCCTTCCTATCATTTGTTCTTTTGTTAGCAAATCTGACTGAAACTTGAATTTTTATACAGTTTTGGGTTAATATTACTCACATAAGTTAAAGTAACAGCTTGCCTATTTAAAAGCAAGATTCGTAATTCAACAGTATGGTGACTACAATGTTAGCTGGAGGCATTTTCATCTTCTCATAGATGATATAGGGATGGGAATTTCAGGTAGTAGAATACAATGAAATAAATTATTATTAGATGAAATTGTGAAGCTGCTTGAAAAATATTAATTCTGTCTATTAAAATAGCTAGTAGTTCATGACATTTTATTTTTCCATTGAAATGACTTAGTTAAAAGGAAATCATACTAATTTTCTGTCATAACACGTTTCAAAAGATTCAAAAATTAAATACTTTCAGGACAAATGAATAAATTTTTTTAAATTTTTTGATACAATTTTATGTTTGGGATTGTTTGTTTCATTCTTTCTTTTTTAAAAATTCAGGTCTCTGGCATAAGCCAAATAGAACCCTTTCCCCTAAGCCACTTCTCAGAGTGATATAATGATTCACTGAACATTTTAGATGGGAAAAGATGTCTAAGGTCATTGAAACCAATCGTTAACCCAGCACTGCCAAATCTGCCACTGAACTGTGTCAAGTGCCACATCTGCACGTTCATTAAATTCCTTCAGGGATGGTGACTGAACTACTTCCCTGGTCACGCTGTTCCAACACATGACCACCTTTTCAGCAAAGACTTTTTTCCTACTAAGCAATCTAAACCTCCTCTAGTATAACTTGAGGCCATTTCCTCTTATCTTGTCACTTGTTTCTTGGGAGAACTGACCAACCCCCACCTATCTACAACCTCCTTTCACGTAACTGTAGAGAGAGATAAGGTCCCCCCTGACCCTCCTTTTCTCCAGGCTAAACACCCCTAGCTCCCTCAGCCACTCATCATAGAACTTGACCTCCTCATACGACAGCTTTGATGCCCTTCTCTGGACACACTCCAGCACCTCAATGTCTTTCTTGTAATGAGGAGCCCAAAACTGAACACAGGATTAGAGGTGTGGCCACACCAGTGCCAAGTACAGGGAGATGATCACTGCCCTGGTCCTGCTGGCCACACTGTTTCTGATACAAGCCAGAGTGCCATTGAACCTTTTTGGCCACCTGGACACACTGCTGGCTCATGTTCAGCTGGCTGTCAATGAGCACTCCCATGTCCTTTTCTCCTGGACATCTTTCCAGTCTCTCTGCCCCAAGCCTGTGGTGTCACATGGGATTGTTGTGACAGAAGTGCTGAAGCCAGCACTCGGCCTTACTGACCATTAGACTTTGGCCTTGGCCCATCAATCCAGCCTGTCCGGATGCCTCTAAAGAGGCATTTCTACCCTCTGGCAGCTCAACACTCCCACCCAGGCTGATGTCATCTGCAAACTCAATGAGGGTAAAAAGTGAGAGCTATTTCCTGCTGCATGCGTATCAGTGGTGTCATGGACAACTTGATACCTGATATTTGTTAAATGTGACATCATACCTGAAGCAAATTAGTATGCAACAGCAAATGCAAACATAGACTCTGCCTTGCGTCTAGTAGTTCAGAATAATTCAGTGTATTAGAGTATATTAAAAGGACTGTGAGAGGATATGGCCTGAGTTGCTTGGGTTATAATTAATTCACTTTTTCCAGATCTTCAAATAAGACAAAAAATATTGCAGAATTATCATACTGCAGAGTAGGAAAATACTATAAAAACATCGTAACAATTTTAAGACAAGCAGGTAAAGAAAATCTTAATATTATTTACAGGACTTTTCTGTAAATACATAATAACAGATCGATGAAAGTATAACCAGTTATTCCTAGAATTAATCCTGTGCTTCACATCTTAGATATGAAAGCATGTCATGAACAAAGTAAAATAAATCAGTCTTTATTCACTACCATAGGATGAATAAAAACACTGGTTTATGAACATATTGAATAATAGCTTACTCCTTCAGAAATTAACCTTTTAGGATGTGTATATCATACCTTTATAGGAAATAACTCCTCAGAGCACTAACAGCTGAGTCAGCTGCCATTGAGCGTCTACATTTCCTTTTTATTTTATTCCAAATATTATGGAGAAACAGAAAACTGTCTTACAGGCTTTTACTCTTGTCATTATGCATGACCAAAGATTATTCCAGAAGACCTAATATATCCTTTCTAGCAGGCTGAATAAAGTCAGTTCTACTGGAGGCCTCTAATACTACTAACTAAAAGATGGTGTTCATGTATTCATGTATCTGCATGATAAACCAAAGGGGTAACACAGTCAAATTAAAATTTAAGCAGTAAAAAGTCTCTACAGACATTTACAGAATTACTTTCTAGATGAAATTCTGTTTTCTTGCTTGATTAAATATGTGATCATATAAATGCTTATGATAGCTGAAGGCAGGCTGAAGTACAGGCCATGACAATGGTCAAAGAAAGAATCCATGGTAAGAAGTACTGGTTAAGTCTATTACTATCATAATGTAATAAGGTTATGCTAACAACATAAGATGATGTCTAATACCTGGTTATAAGCATCACAGACTATACAATTCTTCCCATACTATTGTACCATAATAAAATTGTGCTATACATTACTAGAAATATCTACCTTGGTCTCTGTTGGGCATTTAAAAGAAAAAAAAAATCAGTAGAAGAAAAAAAACAACTTTGTATTTCTTCAACTTGATAAGGTAAAACACCATCACAACTTAAAGGCTCTCCTTAAACCAATTCATGGATCTATACTAAGATTTTTTCTTTGGGTTGTTTAATACTTCAAGGAAGAAGCTTTGCTCTAAAGGTAGTGTTACTTCAGCTGAATCTTAATTTGTGCACGGCTTTGATTGATATACTACATTGCTAAAACACATTGTCTGTATGAATTATTTTAAAATAAAGTCTTAACATCATTATTATCTGTCAATAAAGGTTTTCTGCTCTGCAAAAAAGTGAATCTCTGCTAATGCTAACCATTGCAGACTAATGAGTATCCTAAAGCATACCCAGAGTCACTGTACTATACTAATGAGATCTGAGACACTGGAGACTGGAAATGGAGGACCTAACTTTATTTGCCATGAATGGATGATGACAACCAATGAATATTCAGTGTCACATAAGTGTGTGAAAAAGAATATCCTGACATCACAATTGCACTTTCATTATGATTTCCATTTCAGAAACTTTACTAAGGCACACAAAGAGGAGCAAAAGTGAGGTTTCTGCACAAGGAAAGAGAAGCTCACAGTCACCATAGTACAGGCAGGAGTCTGGAAACTTCATTCCCAGAGAAGTTAATGAGACTTACATTTCTAAATGTTTATATGAAAGTTAAACCATCTTATCAGGAAAACAGATCTCTAAATCCCTGAAAATGCACCTCAGTACCCGAGGCTGTAGTTCTGAACTCTGCTTACGTGCCCACTAGTCTCTAGTTGCCTCCTAGGACAATCAGAACACAAAACCTCTCCTTTTATTTTTCTCCCCATCATCATCATCAGAGCCCCATGATGGCGGCTACCACTTTGTTATAGGTTTTTTGTGGAAGTGGAGTTCCCTACTTCCTCTACATTCATGGTTTTCCAGCTGTCATAGGACTTATTTTACATGCTGCATGGAACCAACATTCTTCTCTTTTTCCCAGTATCACTGGGGATTGATAAGCAGCTGCTGCTGCTCTGGAAAGAACCAGTGAATATGTCTGGGTTTCAGTGACAGGGTATGTATTTTTTTATATGAAAAAGATAATTCACTAAACTACATACCCAGATTTTGAATTGGGACCTACAAACTTCCATTTACTGAGTGCCCTACACTGTAGGGTAGGGAATTATGTTTATTTTCACTGCACAGTGTAAGAGTTTCAAATGGAGATACTATTTTCTTCTCCCTCCCTATCTCACTACACAAAAAAACTGTTCAAAGCTTTTTGCCTAAAGGATTTTCCCATGATGTGGCTATTAATTCCTCACAGGTAGATGAGGAAATGTAGCACTCATCTCAGAAATCAGCATTGGAGCACTTTAAACTGTCACCATACCAAATACACGAGTAAATATCTCCTCCCTGTGTGTCCTTTTGATTTAATTTCTGGGTTTGGGAGATCTTTGGTTGCTTTGTTTGGTTAGGTTTTGTGTGTGTTTTTGCTTTCCCAAATAGCAATTTCCAGTTATTTAAATAAATCTGAGTTGGGAAGGATTTCTAGTAAGGCATTGTGGACCACAGAATTTTTCCTGCCACAGATGATACATGTCTCACAAGAGACATTTTCTAAAGAATAACAGCAAAACAAACCAATAAACAAACAGGTAAAACTACCTGCAGCATCTGTTGCTAACCTGGCTTACTGAAATGTAACAAAACTAAAATCCCTTACAGTGTTGATGAACTCTGAAAATAATGATAATAAAAAATCAATTTTATACCAAATATATTCAATCCTCACTTCTGAAGTCTGGCAATATGATATTCAACAAAACAGTAGATTTAAAGAAATATTGAATAGTTATAATATCAGAGCACCAGAAACTGTCTGCATAATTCCACACTCAAATAATTTTCAGAGATTAAATTGTAAGCTATATGCTAATAAACTATTTCAGTCATTTCACCCTAAACTGTCAGAAATCCTCGGGACTATCATTACCTCCAACAGCAATGTACTTTCAATTCTCTTGAGTTTTCTCAGAAAGGCCTATTCCCCATTCAGAACAGCTAACACACATGACTCTGAAATCTCTTTAAAGAGACATAGTTTCAATAATATATTTGCTAAATTTGTCCTATGTACATCAGGGCCTAAACTTTGCCCATGAGCATTTCTTCAAAGTCCATGTATCTGCAGGCAGAATTTGACCTTTTAGTAAGGTTAAGCCTCAAGTTCTTTCGTTCACAGCTTGAATTCTTCTGTTTATTTAGAATTACCTCACCCATAATAAATTATAGGGATTATTTCTTTGAAAATTTTAAAGTTTTCTGTGACTCAGAGAAAATTCTTATACAGCCATTACATTATCTGTGAAAAGAATTAATGTCTCAAATGGTTTCAGTTGTTTTAGATGCATTAGATTATCTGTTTTACTAATACAGAGTCTTTCTAACTCCCACAGGATTTACCAGCTCCAATTTTTACTTTTTTTCAGTCTTTGAAAATGTGTCTGAAAGTATAAGCTTCATAACTGGTATATTTTATTACTTTTAATATTTAAAGTACTCTAATCACTATTTTATGTTTTTTCACTCACCTATTAAAATGTCACAACTGCCTAGAAAAACAGTCTTAGATAAACTCATATTTCTGTAGTTAATTTATTTAGCTTTATTTGTGGGGAGGGGGGTAAAGCTTTTGAATACACATTCATCTCACTGTGTGAGATGCACCTCCTCACAATGCAGTCTGTGGTTTCTTTTTGCAGCAGAAACAATGTGTGCTCCCCTTACACAAGGCTTCTTGCAAAACTGTAAATGAGTTCTGGGACAGAAACGCTTCAGGGAAGTTACATATCTCGTTTATGGTGTATCCACCCTGTTTCTGTACCTGAGAGTGTAATTTTTGAAACATATCTGCATTAACTTTCACAGGCATTGATTTGCTCAAAACCAGATTCATTAGGCACAGTGGAAAATCACAAGCAATGACAGTATGCAGAAGAACAATAGCAACATAGTTCTGCAAGGTACAATACCTTCAGGCACTGTTTAACAAACCTTTTTCAGAGTACTGATCTTGATTCTTAGTGTTGCTCAGGAGTTACACTGTGTATATTTTAGGGAGAGATAAACTGTTTTAAGATCCTAACATTGGGATAGAGCTGCATAATGGCTATTAGAGGATATTCCCAGCTTGTTTGATATTCAACACAATCTGAGCAGCTGGCATCTTTCGGTCAAGCACACGGAATAGAAAAACGAAACTCTCTATATCAGGTTTCTGGAACAGAATCTAGATTAAGGCAATATGCCAATGTGTGTGGAAGTCGGATGTTACTAGTTGAAACCTCTACAGTTCTGTCAATGTTTAGAGTACTATAAGGATGGGGGAAACATCAACTTCTGTCAAGATTGCATCTTTCAGGATACGATTTTTTTATCCTTCTAAATTTAGCGGTAAATATGGTACTGAGAGTAATGGGAGATAAAGTGCATAGCCATTAATTAATTTAGAGAATTTTTCTATTCGTTTGAAAACATAAAGTCAAACCTATAAGCATCAGTGACATTGGGGTTTTTTTATTAAAATCTTATTGACCCTTTTTAATCACTTGAAAATGTATATTACCATGAACATTTCACAGAAGATTCATTACTACTTTATGTTTCTGACTTGCCAAAATTCTCATGGCAGCCAGAAGTTTATTTCAGCCTTGAGATATATTTGTTCTGCTCCTTTTTATATCTGTGCTTTTAGGCTTGTAATTCTAAACATACTTTTCCAATTTACTCCTCTTTTGTGAGATTCTCCATCTATAGAACTCTGCAGTTTAAGTACTGTATTCTTCCATGAATGAATTTTAATGATGTGTCAGACTTAGTCTGGCCCTATGTGAAAGGGATTCCAGCCTCCTTTATCTGCCTATTTATTTGCAAGATTATTTGCTTTACTTTTTTACAACATTTAGTAGCATTGTGAGCCTCTTAATTTAAACACTACTAAAGATGACACTGACTGTCAACACAAATGCCAATTAATTTTGCAATAGAAAAAATATTTTAAAGAAGTAAGAAAGCAGAAGACTGAAGATTTATGATTCAGCTCTGTGACATCCCATGGCCATCACCCTAATAAGTTATCAGAGTTGCTGAAATATCAATTTGGCACATGGTTTCACTTGATTGCTTGCATTCCTACTTAGGGCCTATTACTTAATTCTTCTGTCATTAGGAAATTAAATCAATGATTCTAGCCAGAACTGGAGATAGCCAGATATTTATATTTAAATTGACTATTAATTGTTGCATCAGAGAGCTATTCTGAAGCCTGAAGGATCTGAATTGGATAATGAAAAATGTGGGCATATTCCTACAGAGGAGTGGAAAGGAGGAGCAAAGATAAAAATATACCAGTGAGCAACTTTTCATCATGCAACTGTATTGATTTTACTGAGGAAAAAACCAAAAAATAAACCAAAACAAAAACTTGTACATGCTTAATTAACTGTAAAGAAAAACCTATATATTTTTTCTCATTCTTGTCTTTGCTGGAAGAATCTCTACTTCGAAAAGAGTGTCTGATCTCTAAACTGTTAAACTGTATTTCTCTCAGCAGGGGTTCCACTAAGTAAGAACACACATTTATTTGGTCACCCAATTCCCTGCTCCAGATAGGTAATTAGCCAGAAGATAAACGATAAAATTACAAAGAAATGTGGTCAGATATCTACCAACACATAATTTTAAGACTAGGCAGAATCATTTTTCAAAATAACATCAAACAGAGTAAGCAAAGGTACTTCAAAAAAGTTATATCTGTTGTGAGGGTAAGCAAGGAGGATAAACAAGAAATCTATAAAATGCCCCAAATTGGTAATGTCTTAGTGTTTAAGAATTTAATAGTGTTTGGCTGGTTGAGAATGTGTCAGTGTAAGAAAATATGGAGAAACTTTTTTCTCTCAAATAAATTCTCTTACTAGTGAAAATGGAGGGGCGGAAACTCTTACAACAGAAAAGCAGGCCAAAAATATTATATAAATCATACAAAGAACACCTTTAGCTGTTCAAACATGAAATTCCTCTATACAGAGCCACAGAATCTTCTCAGTTGGAAGGGACCCACAGGGATCAGCAAGTCCAACTCTTAAGTGAATGGCCCAGCATGGTGCATGGTGCTATTAGCACCATGCTCTAACCAGCTGGGCTCACCTCAGAGTCCTGCACCTGTGTACTATATGTTGGGCTACTTCATCTTTTTTCCACAAAGGAAATTATCTACATTGCTGCAGTGTTACAAGAACTGTATTTTCTCTATTGTTCTCAAATCACTAAATTCACAGATGCTGCTTCAAAAGCATGAGATGCATTGCTCCTAATGCACTTGATCCGTACAGCCTGTGTAGATGTCACAGCCATTTGTACAAGATTTCCAGATTTCTGTAGTTCAATAAGATTTAATGAAATCCCTGATGAATGATAAGATTCCTGTTGTTTCTAGAGATGTGTGTATGGGTGGGAAAGTAATGTGAAAGAAAATCTGGAGCTATGACAGCTTGTTTTCAAGGTAGCTCTGTGAAACCTTTCTTTGCTTTCGGGGTCTTTGTCCAAACAGTTAGTGAGTATGTCCAGACTGCGCAGCTAAATATTATTTAGAAGAAACAGTGACAGCACAAAATAGGGATCCTGTTTTCTAAATGAGATACTGTTACTAACATGTTATTGGTTATATACAAGTTTACTTATTTGGAGGGGGGAAAAAAAGTACTGTCTTACTCTTCAGTCTGAAGGTAGGATGCTTTCCTCAAACAAAGAACACACAGATTCTCCACCAAAAAATATGTCATGGAAGAGCTATAAGTAAGAGGAGCATGAATACCTCTTGACTTCTGTGTATCCTCAAGTATGCACAGAATATCAGTAACCAGGGAGTTAAGTCAAATTCATCTCTAGCAACCTGGATGTGAACAAATATATGGGGAAAGTGAAAATGAATTTCTGGTTTCCATGTCTCAATTGAAAGCTACATTTTTGAAGCCTTCCAACAAGTGTGACCTACTATTGAAGAAAAAGGCTGTGGTTTCAAGCCAAATGGAGTAATTTCTGTCAGAAAAACTCTGGATTTATGCCATTTCTAATTTGTTTCTGTCCTCTAAGTGTTTAGTTAATATCTTATTTTTGCAACAGTAACAAATATATAGGACAGAAAGAAGATACAATTTGTAGATCAGGAAGTTAGTACACAGGAAATTAAGTTGTTTCATGTATCTCATTAGTTGATGACATTACCATGAAATCCTTGACCCTTTCATATGGGTTTTGTTTGCCTATTTTTAAAAATACTTTTGTAATAAGGAAAAAAAATTGAATTAGTATTTGACCATATATATATATATATATATATACACACGCACACACACATATATATATATACACACACACAAAGAGAGAGAGAGAAATACCTTCTTTGGTGAGAAAATGCAGAGAAATCTAGTATTTATGACCATCACATGAGTATGGGGCCTCAACACTGAGAGAAAAATTTGCTCAGAAAGCGACACAGAGAATTGCTATCACTGGTAAGGAGGAGGAGGAGTCGACAGTCTCTGGGATGTCAGATAGTCAACCCAGTGATCTCCTATTTTAAATTTTTAAAACTGATTTTTTTTTTTTTAATGGTACTGTGTTTTTAAGATCCTACCAATTATGCCAAATACAGTTTTACAGTCAAATACACATCCCAGACAGAAAATTTCCAGTGTCCGAATCAATGTTCATTGAAAATAGTGGAATTCAGACCTTGAAGACAGGAAATTTCTTTTTATGTCATTGAAGAAAGCTTTTAAGCAAAGGAAAAATCTTAGAGAATGGTCTTGTCTGGACAGTATTTGGGAACTAAGAGTCCAGTTTTGTGAACTGCACTGAAAACAGCACCAAATTCTGTCTGATAGACCTATTTTATTCAGATGCTACTTGTGTGATTTCTATAGCATGGCAAATTAGGAGACCACAAAAGAGCGCACGCAAAAATTTATCAAGCACTTTCTTTTGTGGTAACATTTTGTCCTTAGTTTTAAGCTAGCATCACTACAGTAAGATCAAGTGGTAATCTTGTGTTACCTGTGATAAGTTTTTGTTCCTGTTTCTGATTTAATTTTCTTCATTTCATTTGTTTTTAAAATTTCATGAAGTAAATTACACTGGATAAAAGTGAAAATCTTGAAGAACTGTATCCTGACTTTGTGGAATTGCCATGGTATTCATCACAGTATATTTATAATAGCATTAGAAATTTGATTCATACCTTATATGCACAGATATTATTAGCTTTCTTTTAAATTATTCCATCTCTCCACAGATCTTTCACTTCTGTCTAACCAACTTTCATTCTCCATGAACCAAACACATCATTTCTTAGATACAATATTAGAGGTGTCACTCTATTCTGGTAATTCAAACATCATCTGTCTTATCATATTTTCAGTTTCACAGCTCCCAAATCATCTGGCTATCTTAAAGTCAATAGGAGCTAGATACATAATCTGCTTAGGTGCTTTTGAAAATCTCTTACATGCCTAATGACATATTTAGGTCTCATCTGTAAAATAAACTCCTGATTATTCAGTATAATCTTGTGCTGTCTTGTACTGTAACCCTTTGATGTGCTGACTGTCCTTTGCTAGAATCATGTAAAGTACCGAGCACAAGAAGATGACTGTTCTTGTCTGACTACCATCTATGATCAGAGGAAAAAGAAGCATGGTAGGGGAAACAGAGGCTTAGATGGTACATAGGACTACATACTTGCAAAATCATATTATTATTAATGAAAATTTTTTTAAGAGCTTACCCAAAGTACCTTAAGTATATTATTGAGTAAAAATGTTACTGAATCATATCACTGCAGAAAGAATGAAAGCAGTGGGAGGTATCAGATGTACTTATCTGGGATCAAACCATTAAAGCTACCATTAAAAAAAAAAAA
>VXBX01007598.1:64994-82983 GCA_013400415.1 Scytalopus superciliaris
AGGAGAGGAGAGGAGAGGAGAGGAGAGGAGAGGAGAGGAAACCTTATGAAAGATATGTCTCTTGCTAATTCTATGTGGAAGATTCCCTTGAAAGTATATTAAAAAAAAAGCTATATTATGAGTAATAGTAATTAAAACTCAAATAGTTTATTGATACTTGTTCTCTTTTATAGACAAAATGTATTTTCTGGCATTAAATAAAATTGAAGCCAATATTTTCAATTGATAAGGATCTACAGCAATGATTTTGATCCATGACATTGCTGCTGTTTCAATCTTGGGGTTAGATGTGGCATGAGTCTAGTAGTATTTGTACATAGGTGTTGATTTTTAAGCAATTTATCATTATCGTGAAAATATTCTGCAAGAGTCTATATTTTATGCTTAACAGGAAATAGATAAAGACCCTCAGTGGCTGTGATGTCATTTGAAATGATACTATATTGAATAAATATTTTAACATTTACATTAATTTAAATTCTCTGTAACACCTTACAACCCTTTTTATTTTTTTGGTATTTTTGTTACTACCAGCTGGCTTCATAACAGATTGAAACTTTTTGTTATGCAGAAATCCATAAACCCAGTATTACACAATTTAGAAAATTATAGCTATTCTGTCTGTGGCATGTGCCACTCACTCCTATCAATATGTACATAATCAAGTATCAACCTGATATTATACCCTTAAATGTACTTATCTGTGGAAGTATACAAACACAATAATTTCTTTAATTTCTTCACTGTGAATGTTGTCTTTGGAGGAAGTCATCTTATTTTCTCTTTTATATTTCATTTAAAATACAACTGGATTTATTGGTCTGCTCTCATGTCCTATGTAAAGCAAGATAGTGACTTGTAAGTAGTTTCTTTTTAGTTCTTTGGGATTTATATCAGTCTTCTGGAAGATCATATCAAAAAACAGGAAATTATTCATCTAAAATTCCCATTAAAATAGTTACTGATGTTAAATAGTTTCAGTTTTGCCTTGACTACTCATTCATGTTCTAAAAGAACTTTTTCTGAAGATTTGGTTAAAAGTGTAGCATCATCCTTGATCATATCTTTCCCTGACTTCAAATTACAGAGGACTTAGGTCTTCTGGTTTGATGTGTAATTTTGCCTTGCTGTATTACAAAAGCATGTAATCTTTTATGGTGGTGTATCACTTGTCCTGGTAGGAAGAAAGCATGGTTTGATTGAAAACAAACAGATGTACTCTCATTTCCAAAAAAAAAAAAAAACCAACCAACCAAACAAAACAAAACAAAAAAAACCACAAATGGCTTTTATTTTCTGTTGGTTTATTTGTTGGGAGTAGGTTTCTTTGCTTTACAAAAGTCTGTCTAGCTTGTTTAGGACAAGTTGTTCCTAGAAGGAATTGTGCTTTGCTGTCTCCAGTACCACTTGACATCTAGTGCAATGTATCTTTCATTTCACCTGGGTTTGCCCTTTGCTACAACAGCAAGCCTCTTATGCAGTGAATCCCACTGAAGGAAGACTGTTTTGCTACAGGTCATAGATCTTCAACCAAGCTTTTAAAGGCTGGGTTTTAACTGTGATGATTAACTATACCTGAGAGGAGTGTTTCATGAGATTCTGCATTAAACCTCCCCTTTCCCTGTAGATATCCTACTCAAAAAATTTTCCCCAGCAGCAACACAGAATGCAAGTGGTGCTTGACATATTGAGGAAAAGGGGAGCAAGTCATGTGCCTCTGTTTGTTATACTATGACATACTGGCCTTTCTACTCCATAAGACGCTTAGGTTATGCTGCCTCTAGACCACATGTAAGTCTGAGATACCCATGCCTCTAACATGGCTGCCAGGTCTCTCCCAACACGAGAGAGCAGAGCAAAGAAACTGTAAAGAGTTCCCTTCTTTCTGATTGTTTAATAAAATTGCAGAATTAGGACATGCTGATAACAAGTGATTCTACCTACTTGAATATCCAGAGGAAAAAGTCGCCAGTCTATGAAGTGCCTTTCTGATGAGTTTTGTGATACAGAAAATTAAGAATGCAACAGTAGTGGATTTGTGTCCATAGGAGAAAAAAATGAAGGTGAAAAACTCTATCATAAAAATTATTTATGGTTCTTTATAAGGGAAAGATGGCTGATAATAACAAGAGTGGAATAATATTTTTTTTATTATTTCAGATAAGAGATGAAAAGTGTTTATTTTGTAAGTGCAACACATAGATAACGGAATAGCATTTCAGTACATTCTTCCATATCTTGTGAGAGTTCAGCCACTTTCTGAATCACTTGGCTCAAGAGTCTTACCTTTCTGCAATTAGTTTAATTGTCTGAACTGACATTATGATCAAAAGGTGATTGGCAGATGCCTTTGTTGAGAGATTGGACAGGTGGTTATATAGTGTTCTGCTTTCTGTTTTCAGTCTGGATATTTTGAATTTGCCATTGAATCAAAGGATGAAGATTCTCTTCCTCCTAACTGTGGCAACACACATTTGTCTTCCTTTAAATATTTTTAACAAAATATTGAAAAGCTTCTTATTTTCCTATTGACCATGATATGAAAGCAGTCTACAAAAGCTGGCTCCTAGCTATTTCAGACATTTTTCCTTTCATACATCTTTTCTTTCAGACACTGAACTGTGTGACCTGCTCCCCACAATAAACAGTTTCATAACAAATTTCAATGCTTATACAAAGCTTTTACTTTTTGATAGTGTTTTTATGCATCATTTTCAGATTCAAATTATATTTATTTCTGTGTTCACCCTTATTACAGTATCATATCTTCATGCAAAATTTAATATTCCTGATTATAAATAATTAAGTAATGAGGTAGGAGTACCTAATTTTTTATATTAATAAATAATACTTAGCTGTTAGAAAAGATGTTCAGCTTGTTTGAATTCTAACTGATTTTTCTCTGTTGTTTTTGGAGAATCAAGCACTTTTTTCCTAAATGTGGGTGTAAAATGACTGTGGGGTAGGAATAGGAAACTCCATCTTTCATTCCAGAATTACTTGAGTGTGCTGATGAGAGTGCCAGACCCACCAAATGCAAGTTTCAGCCTCATACTCTCATATGTAAAAATGGGTAATATAGGAAGAAAAAGGGCGGATTTGTTTCCAATTCTTCTCAATGCATTTTAGCTCTAAACAGTTTCATGTAAGATGAATAAACCATTTTTAGTTCTGACTAGAGTAAGTAAAATATCCAAAAGGTGCATTAAATGGCTTTGACTCACACAGATTTGATGACACTAATTTAGTACTGTACTGCTCAGTTGTGAAATCTGGATTTTCCCAGGAAACGATTAAACTATAGAATTCAGTATACAAAGCATTTGCTATGTACAAATTGTATATATAAGAGTATTGCAGATGCTACAGGAAAACCTTTATTATTAATTCAAGAAGACGTTATTGATTTTATTTTGTTATACTCATTGAATTCTTTCACTGTAAGAAAAACTTCCTTTTTTACAAAATGTATTATCATTTATGGGATTGTCTTACATAGCTACCATATTATTTGTCCCTTTACACTCTTCTCTACTTTTTCTAAATGTCAGCTTTTTTACTTATATTTTATTTCCTCTCATCTTCAGTCTATTTTTTTATATTTGTATAATATTTTCATTGCTACTAGCATTGTTCTTTTTCCTTTTTTTAATCACAGTCTTTTTACTATTTAAGGGCTACAGAAGACAGAGTTTATACCGAAGAGCTGCTTCAATTTTTGCTTGCCTATTCAGATAAAGATTCAGTACTTTCACTGAGGTGTGTTGGGATATAAATACAGTATCCCTACCACTTTTTTGACTTGAGTATGAGACAGGATTGAAAAAGAAAAATATTATGAAATTAATAAGGATCACTAAAACAGTCTATCATTCCTACTACCCCTACAAATACCATTTCAAAATTACTTCAGTATTGCTGCAGTTTGCACTTTTTTAATCCACTAGTGAGTGTATGGACCTTTACACAGCCCTAACCAGCTCCTGATTAAGACTGGGAAAAAAAAAAATATTTAAAACGCACACTTTGAATGACAGAGCAGAAACATGTTTAGTTTAATGGGTGGGAGATTAGTAAGGGTGTCAGTAAATGATCAAATCTACTTTGCGTTATTTTTTTTTAATCTCTGCTGTCAAAGACAATCACTTTATTACAGTCAGTTTCAGTGGCTAAAAGGATTATTGGGCCAGTGGGTTTGTAGCTAAATAAGTCCATCATTGAGGATACTGTAAGCCACTTTAATAAGCACAAGACTGCTCCTTTTTGTACAGGTATCTATAATGGATTACAACTTATTTCAGGAGTAAGAGTGTTCACAATAAAAAAGTCTTTCTTAAATAATTTCAATTTATAGATGAGATAAACTTGGGGAGACATCTAAATTATGTACTATAGGTAATTTACATTCATGAGGAGAGCTATTTAAACCTTCCTTTAAAATTAAATAATAAGTGTTTTCATTAAAAGTAACAATATTCAGAAAAAAAAATTGTTTTGAAGTATACCTTTTTCACTCTCACAAGCTGGCAATTATACAGACCTTTTTTTTTTGGTGATTTTTTTCAATCATCAATCAGTGGTTTGTTCCCTGAAAAAATGCAGACATGTCCAATTTGAAAAGAAGTATACTCTAATCTTATGAGTAGCACTCTCTGTGTTCCATGGAAAAGTCCCTAAGCATGTGTTTAACTTCAAGATTCAGAAATACTTTAGATAGTCTGAAAGCACAAAGCTTCAAGCATTGTGACTTCAGAAAGAATTTATAATAGAATAATAAATAGTATTTTATTGTATGTCATACAAAGACATATAATACATTATATCAATCAATAAATATTATTATTATTATTAANCAGCAGTATATATATAATACACTAGAATCTCTTATATTGAATACTACAAATTAACAGGAGGAACCAGAAGCTTTGACCCACTCTCAGTGCTATGGTATCACGGACATAAATGAAACCAGGTGGGATGAGTCTGTGCCTGATATGCTGTCATCACAGTCAGTTACAGACTCTTCAGGAGGGACAGGGAAGGTAGAGGAGGCAGGGAGGGGGTTCTGTATGTAATTGGGTTGTATGGTGCTTGCAATTCGTGGTGACGGTTGGAGACTGTGTAAGGATGAAGGGGAAAGCAAATAAAGTCTACCCAGCCTTGGTCCTTATGGGTGATTTTAATGTTGCAGATGTTAACTGGGAGTATCATACAGCAGACACAAACTGGCCCAGAAAATTCTTGAAATGTTGAAAATGACATTTTGGTGCAGGTAATAATGGAGCTCACTAGGAATTATGCCCTCCTAGATTTGTTGTTTGCAAACAAAGCGGGATTTGTGGGATAAGACTGGTGGCTATCTTGGTCACAACGGCCATGAAGTAGTTAAATTTCAAATCACTGGTAAGCAGAGAAAAGCTGCTAGCAAAACTTTGACCCTATATATGAACAGAATAGACCTTGGGCTACTGAAAAGCCTAGTTAGTAAAGTCTCTGGGAATTTGCCTTTGAATGTATTGAGGCACAGGAATGCTGGTCACTTTTTAAGAGTCATCTGTGCACAGACATTGGAAGCAAGGACAGGAAATGCAGGAGGACTACAGAGATGCTGTTCACCACTGTAGGGAAAAAATTGTATGGCCAATACTTGATTAGAGTTCTGTTGCCTGTGAAGGGTAACAGAAAGGATTTTTTAAAATATGTTAACAGCAAAAGTTACAAAGTGAAAGTGTATATAAAGCAAAACAAAGAAAAACATAAAAATATTTTAGCATAGCTAAATTAAAATCTGCAGTGTTACATCAGACATAACCCTGTCCCAGTTCCTTTAACATTTATTTGCCTTTTTTTTTTTTTNCAGGGAAGGTAGAGGAGGCAGGGAGGGGGTTCTGTATGTAATTGGGTTGTATGGTGCTTGCAATTCGTGGTGACGGTTGGAGACTGTGTAAGGATGAAGGGGAAAGCAAATAAAGTCTACCCAGCCTTGGTCCTTATGGGTGATTTTAATGTTGCAGATGTTAACTGGGAGTATCATACAGCAGACACAAACTGGCCCAGAAAATTCTTGAAATGTTGAAAATGACATTTTGGTGCAGGTAATAATGGAGCTCACTAGGAATTATGCCCTCCTAGATTTGTTGTTTGCAAACAAAGCGGGATTTGTGGGATAAGACTGGTGGCTATCTTGGTCACAACGGCCATGAAGTAGTTAAATTTCAAATCACTGGTAAGCAGAGAAAAGCTGCTAGCAAAACTTTGACCCTATATATGAACAGAATAGACCTTGGGCTACTGAAAAGCCTAGTTAGTAAAGTCTCTGGGAATTTGCCTTTGAATGTATTGAGGCACAGGAATGCTGGTCACTTTTTAAGAGTCATCTGTGCACAGACATTGGAAGCAAGGACAGGAAATGCAGGAGGACTACAGAGATGCTGTTCACCACTGTAGGGAAAAAATTGTATGGCCAATACTTGATTAGAGTTCTGTTGCCTGTGAAGGGTAACAGAAAGGATTTTTTAAAATATGTTAACAGCAAAAGTTACAAAGTGAAAGTGTATATAAAGCAAAACAAAGAAAAACATAAAAATATTTTAGCATAGCTAAATTAAAATCTGCAGTGTTACATCAGACATAACCCTGTCCCAGTTCCTTTAACATTTATTTGCCTTTTTTTTTTTACTGTGTGGCCTGATGTACAAATGGTCCCAATAGAAAACATGTTGGACAGCAGCTGCATTCTCTCAGTCATATACAATGGGAGATGAGTGGACTGTGTCCAAAGTGCTATTATGCAGCTGCAACAAGATGGGGTTGGCTATTTAGTAGCATGACATTTGTGTGTTTATTTTCATATTTTCCTTGTGGTAGGTTACTCCTCCCATGAGGTTGCTGAGTTGCCTCTCTAGCAACTCCCAAATGTTCAAGTAACAGTATAGCATTTCACTACTTGTTGTCAATGACAATGGATAGTAATTGTAATCACTGAAAATTAAAAATATGAGAGTAATACACTGTATTAAAATGTTCAGCATGCAAATTTAATTTTTTATAGGATAAAATATTTTATTTCAAATCATACTTTCTACAGTTTCAATATGATATTTTTATTTATTTTAGACTATGAATTTGTCCTTAAACATTCTTTCTGGTCATTGTCAATCAGCATTGTGGTCAGACATTTCAACATCATGGAAATATGTAATAGTAAGGCAAAAGAAGTTTTACTTTTATTGACTTTTCAGACATGATAGATTGTTTTGACTGGAAACCATATAGTAATATCATATTCTTGAAGTGCAATTTTCTAAGCTACCATGTTGTAATGTTTGACTTAAAAATTAAAAGTTATCTCTAAGTATGTACAATATTTATGTAGTAAAAACACCTCAAATGTCATTACCTCAACCATTATTCTGTGTTTACAGTTACATCAACAGGTAGAATTAGTCTTTATGTAATCATTGATCTCACATACCATAATCAGCTCATGTGAATCTCAGTGCTATCACTTGACTATTCTGTGTGACCTCATAGTCTTTGCTGAATATATATGTGAGGTGACCCATACCTCTTCTTAATTTCTCAGTGAGCAATGTTTGTTTGTGTTGCAACTCACACATGAAACTTAGACCTTCATCAGAAGTCCATTATCAACAAGTCTACAATCTTATTTTCCTGTCTTCTAAACGTTCTTGATCCTTTTTTTTTCCCACCAAAATAGAATTAGTCTAACCCAGTTCATACAGAATGTTCTTTAGAAAAAGTTCTAGAGGATTATAAAACTGGAGGGGGAAAAAAAAAGAAAATGGAAGATTTAGGAAGTCTTCTAACCAACTCATAAATTTAAGTACCTCATGCTAAAATATTCAGAAATTTAAGCACATTTATAAGGAGGCTGAGGAACCAAAGTTCTGACAAAGCTGAAATAACATAAAAGAAGGGATGAGAAATCAAAAAATAAATTAAGAATCAAACCTGAGAGAATTTTATATCAGAGGAGTATACTTTCATATTAAATATATGAATTAGAAAATCACAGGAAATGTTCTAGTGAAATTATTAAAAGATAACCAACAAAAGTGGTTAGTGAGTAGCTTAGTTTTCCTCTCTTAAGTCAGGCTATTTCTACAGTCAACTTGCTAATGAAGAACAGTAACTTGCATTCTAGGTGAGTGTACTAGTATTAAGCCTTGACTGGAGTCTACTGGCTTCAAATCCACTGTTTTACATTCTTTAGCAAGAAAAGGATAAAGTGCTTCCAACTTAAATGATATGGATTGCAGAAGACAGTCAAATCACGCTTTTGAATTTGTGTAGTGGTTTAAACCCAGCTGCAACTAAATACCACGCAGCTGCTGGCTCCCTGTCCCTGCAGTGGCATGGGTTGAGATAAGAAAACTTTAATTAAAATAAAGTTTATTATTATTATTATTATTACTATTGTAAATAAAATAAAGAGCAGATAAAGATGAATAAAACACCAAGGAAAACCAAATGATGGACAATACTGTTGCTCGCCACCCACGGACTGATGCCTGGCCTGTCCCCAAGCAGTCATTGGCCCCTTTCAGACAGTCCCCAGTTTCTATACTGGGCATGATGTTCTAGGGTATGGAATATCCCTTTGGCCACTTTGGATCAGCTGTCTTGACCATACTCCCTCACAACTTCTCGTGAACCTGCTCACTGGCAGAGCACAGGAAACTGAAGTCTTTGACTTAGGGTTAGCACTACTCATGAACAACCAAAACATCAGTGGGCTATCAATATTATTCACACACTAAAGCCTAAACACAGCACTGTACCAGCTACTAAGAAGAAAATTAACCCTCTCCCACCTGAAACCAGGATAACTCTTCAAGGAGAGTTACTGAATCTTTAATTGTTTAGACAGCTGGAGAGATAAAGCCTAAAGCTACAATTGTAATTAATTGAAACTCTACGTATTTTATATGGAAAACAAAATGCTGAGTTTGGAAAGAAAATTAAACTAAGAAAAGCAGAATTTACACTGCACATCTGAATCTGGAAAACTAATCAACATTTGAGAATCTAAGACAAATCAGTATTGTATTCATACAAAACTCACTAGTGAGCCTCAAGTGTTCCTGTGATTGGCAGAGAATTCTGGAACCAGCATATACCTTAAACTGTATGATTTACTGCTGGATATGGTGGAGTATCCTGTCCTGAAGTAATGTAACTTTGATTAGGAACAGCGAATCAGGGGTTGATTTGCATTTCTTGTCAAAGGTCAAAGAGATTTTCTGAGTAACCATTATAAAACCATCAGTGATAATCAGAATCAATAATTGTATTAATATGCCTAACAGTATGGAATGGTACTTAGTTCATCAGCGTTAAAACGCATATACATAAGTTCATCTAATTTTTCAGAAATTTGTGAACTAACCCTAAGGATGGAATATGACACAGTTGAGCGGTCAATACTTGCTTGTATAATTACTTTATGTGCTTCTATTTTTTAAAAAAAGCAATCACCCTCCAACCCTCACATTTAGTTAATATATACTAGTGAAGATAATCTGATAATTGTGCTAATACAAAACTACGCATGAAGTTAAAATGTTAATATATAAAGTTGTCAATATCTCATGGCAAAATATTGCTCCAAGTATTATCAAAATACAGATGTATTTAAAATACATATTTGACAGTACAAACTGCTTCTTTTCAGAATATCTCCCAGTTGCAATGTCAAAAAGAAGAAAAAAAAAAAAAAAGAATGAATATTGATCCGAACATGAAATGGGCCTGCTCTGAAAAAAGCCATTTGCTGTGTTTCTAGAAGGATTCTGCAATACTGCATGTGGTCATCAAAAGCAGGTGCTAGATCAATTAAAAAAAAAAAAAAGAAAAAAGAAAAAACCAGACTACATTCAAATAAGAAAAGATCAAAGACCACTATTTTACTTATAAGAGCAGTTCCTGTCAACAAAAGACAGGGTGTGAAATTACTACCTAGTTAAGGTTCAAATCATTCAATAGTTGTTGCTTTTCCAAACTGTATTTGCAATTGCAAAATAATTGCATCTTATTGTAGGCAATGAGGTGAAAATTAACATTAATATGTGTGGGGAACTGCAATGGGTCTGCACATCCCTTGGCAGAGCAAGAAGAATTTCACCCTGATGAGACTGTGTACCCATGAAGATATATCTCTCAGCTAGAGGGTTGTAAACAACTTGCAGGTGTTGAGAGGACTCAGGAAGCTACAAGATAAGGGATAACGAGCTGGGTGAATATGTACAGAAACAAAGGGTTGTAGCTATGGCCAATGAATGATTGTTTATATGTAATAAGCACCAATAATGTTAATGCACATACACTTAGGAAAGATATAAAAAGTAGCCGTGCTAAAAATAAACGGGATCCATGCCTGACCTTCTTGTATATTTTGTCATTTGTCCGTCTCAACAACGACAAATATGCATTGGAACAAGTCAGATTCTGAACTCACAGCATTTATCAGGATTGAAAGATGTGAATTACAAATCAGGGAAAAAATTTTATTACATCTGAGGTGGACATGAAACAAGTTCTGTAATGGTCTAGATAAGTAAAATTTAAAATTAATGAAAGTGGTTTGCTTATTTTTTTTCCTTTTTTGTGTTAAAGTATCAGTTGCTGTGAATTAATAACCCCAGAAGGAAAGTCAACATCTTAAGGATCAAATAAGATATATTTCGCTGCAAATTGCAGCTTTGAAAAGATACTGTAGCTGCCCCTCCCTTTGCCACTTTCTGGGCACCTTCACTTCTTGCAGAGATACCACAAAGCTTCTTTAGACACAAGTTGGAAGTATCAAAGTACTAGCACACATGATAGATACTCAGGACAAAAAAATTACTCAGGTAACCAACAATATGTTCATCACCCCCTACAAAGTAGCTGGAGGATCCCTGCAGGCTTGTCAGTCATCAGGCAGGTCAGGCAGATTGGCTGGGCTGATAGAAACGGCTGCTGAGCTGCTGTCTTCTAACTCACTGTGTTTTCCTAGGACCTGATATATTTTACTGTCAGTGTTTTTCCTTTCTTACCCTTGCGCAGCTAACTATCACTGTATCAGCAATCTTAACTCTCTCATCTTACATAGCTCTCTATTCTATGTACTTTCTCATAGTCCTTTTTCACAACTTGGCAATTTACACGGAAATTTGAGTCAAGGTTATGCAGCTGGACCGTATCAAAATTTTATCAAAATACCAAAAATCTTGACTCACATACAGCTGGATCCCTAGATCCTGTAAGTTCCTATATGTTTGGTAAGTATTTGTGACTTTGTCATCTAATAATGCGTTCATTTTCTTTTTGAGTTTATATAGTATTTTTAGCATCCTGTGGTAAGGAGTTCTGCAGTTTGACTATATTTTAAGTAAGTAAATGAAAGTAATTCCATTAAATGTTTTCAACTTTTTTTTCTGAATATTTTTGATTCCACAATGGCTTTTCTGAGGTGAAACAATTTGAACTATACTTTGAGAGATGATGACACTATGCCTTGTGTGTGAGATGATGATGCAACATATTTACATTTGTGGTAGTAGGTAATGCTCCTGTTTACATTTCTGAGAGACCTTTTCCAGACTTTAACTCTTGGACTGGAAGAAGGAGCATGGAAATTGATAATAGCTAGCCTTATGTAGAAAAGAACAATCATAAGCAAACCCACCAGATAATTATGACTGACCTTGATCATCTGGAACTAATTCACAGTGGCTTAAAGTAATGCTTTCCTACATTTCATCTCAAACTCAGAGAAAAATGCTGATCTCTGTTCATCCAGTACAAGGCATGCTCTGTCTGAAACAAGAATGTTATTCCTTTAAAGCTGCTGTATTTGACATTCTTATACCATTCTTAATCATAAAACAGAATCCAAATCTTGTTCGGCTCAAACTGCAGATCAAATTATAATCTCCCTTTAGAAGTTTAAGTGAGAATTTAAAGGTCTCTTTTTCAAAATAATAAGACTATCGTTTTTATAAAAGTAGAAAATTTTTTTCTAGATATCTCCTTTGTCATTCTAATGTCTTCCTTATTGTTTTCATGCTCCCAGGCTTCTGGATACACCAGTCAGAAATATGATAAAAATAATTTAAAATTAAACATTAATTTAGTCACATTCCACTAAGAAGAAGATAGATGTTAATAAAAGAAATTTTAATGAAAGCAAATCCTCTACAGGAATTGAACTCATAGCCTTTCATAACACCGTTAGTTACCCTATTCACAAGGCTACATTAAGTGAGAAGCACAACAGAATCAGGTGTTGTATTAGTCAACAGAGGATGTTCTCTGATCCTTATGAATGTAATAAAAATATATTAAGAGAAGCAAAGTAATTACAATTTTACATGACGATGGAATGTAGATGAAATGCATTCCCTAGGTCATTCCAAAGACTATGTGTGTGTAATTTAAAGACATTCAGAAAAATTACAATGTATGCCTGGTCCTCAGTGACAAAAAACCACTTGAAAAGAAAGACTTCTTTTTTTCAGCTTCAGTTCTGTAAATTCCGTTTAGGATAATGATAGTATATGATATTAGCAGAGAAGATTTCCCCAAAATACTAATTGTGTTCCAATGCTTGGATTATTAATTGCTATATAATGTATGCATAGGATATTTAAAACTACATACAGTTTCAAACTCTGTGAACATTATTTAACTGAGAAAGGAGTATCAAAGTGAGATAACAAGGCTCTTTTTATACTATCAAAAATGACCTTGTTTTATTCACATTACTTTGAGTGAGTGATTTCTACAATGAACAGCCTTTATTTCAGAGCTTGAATGCAATATGAACACATATAGAAAATGAAGTGACAGGTTCAGAGATGAGTACTTGTACTTATAAACATTGAATAAACATCTATGTGGCAGACTGAGTGACAGCATCCAAGTGTAGTATTCCCTCAGCCAGTAGTTTCTATGATGTGAATAAAATGTATTTAAGTATCTAACTGTGTTACTTACATTATCACACATTTTATTCCGGACTTTATGTATAATCTATAAAGAAAAACAGATGCTTCCTAATGCTGGTGCAGAGTTTACTCTATTCCTACCATCACACTTAATTGAGATTAATTCCTTTGTCCAACCCACCCCTTCCTGACAGTATAAATAATTTTTCTCAAATGCATTTTATAGGTTACAATGAGATCTAAATTATTTATCCATAAATCCAAAGTGAATAAATACATATCAATAATGTCATCAAAATCAATTACTTACTCGAGCTGAACACCTAGCTATTAAAATCAGGCTAACTGTACTTTAGCTTTTACTAAGCAACCGCATAATGAATGAAAAATTCATAGTACAACATTAAAAAATAAGGCTTGAGCGTAGGTTATCACAATCACATTTGTGTTGACACCTTGATTTAAAAACTGCTACTAGGAGATAAGCCTTGTTAGTGCATCACCCATATTACAGAATTGAAACAAAAGCCTTCTCATGATTAACTTTTTCAGTTAAAAATGAATGGGAAAACTGCAATATTATGGGTATAAACTGTTATTGATGTATATATTGATTTCCTAATCTTTGAAAATAACATTTTTCAAAGAAGTCTGCTCTCATCAGCTAAAGTTTTAGTGAGATTTTTAGTTGCTTTTTCATTAGTCTGACAAAAGAGAGCACCTTCTTGCAAACTATCTTGGGAGACATGATAAATTTTAATAGAAAATACTCATAAATTATTTTCCTTCTGTGGCTTTCTTGTTCTGGACTTTTGGCTAATTTGATAACTATTGTTCACTACAACAGTTTAAAAACAGATTTCTGCCCTTTGATCAGAGCTTTAAGAGACATCGTGTAGCTGTTCAGTACTCCAGCTTACAAAGTGTAAGATTATCAGTCATATCAGTCATGGAGGCTGTAAAGGCAGGTAAGAAGAGTATTCCCTGCATCTTCATGACAGAAATGTAGACATATATTTGGCTAATATCTCCCCTCCGGCCAGATTATAAACTGTTTTCAAAACATTTCAAATCCACACATTAAGACTGAGTCCATTTTTCCTAGCAAGTATTTATGAACTGTTTGGGTTTGGGGGGGTTGTTTTTTTTTTCCTCCTCACAAGAGCATCATAAGGTCAGGGAAATCAGATGAAGGGCAGGAAAGTGGTAACACTCACGAAAGCGTGATGTTGCAGGATTAACAGCAGGCAAACTCAGGGCCTAGACAACATGAGAAAAAGCAAAACCTTGGGAAACATAACCCCCCCTTTTCTTCCACATTTTTTGCATTAGTTTTGGTAAAGTTGGGATTAAATCTGTATGTGAATATGATGATGATTGGGGTTTTTTACCATAGTCACAGAATGTCTGTGACTGTAAGCAATCACTTTCTTGTAAATCTTCAGATCATAGCTGTTGACAAAACTCCATTTCTACTCACCTCTAGGTACATTGTCCTATTCTATATAAGCTAAAGAAATGTCTACATTTGTCTTAGGACATTTTATCTGTTTCTTTGATGAAAGGAGTCTCTATGTATTACAAGTATCACAGAATATTCTTTCATGGATGGAATTCCACTGACCTTGCTTTAGATGCCAGAGGGTTAATCATGTGACTCATTGGAATTTCCTTTACAGACACAAAAACCTCCTGAGGCTGATTCTCTTGGCATATCTTAGGCAAGTCATTAGAAGACAGGAACTGTCCTTTGAATGTATGCACAGTCAGAAGATAACTTAAGCTGCAGGTTTCCATTAGACTTTGTATTTCTTGTGTCTTCCCATTTCTTATGCTCTTTTACCCCTGTCAACAGGCCTTTCCATTATGAATATTTCTTTGAAAAACAGGTAAGCAGTAATCAGTCCCAGAGACAATGATTTATCATCCACTGTTGTTCCTTATTCAGATGAATTTGAACCAATAATCAGTCCAGCGGAGGACATGTGATTTTAATATCTGAGAAGGGGAGAAAAACTTCCCACTAGTAGTAATAAGACATAAAAATTATTAAGTTATAAATCTGATTTTTTTTCCCCAGTAAATGTTTTATTTTGAAAATAGTGACATTTTCCTTTAAAGTACTGGGTTTTAAGTAGATGGAGCAAATGACTGCAACTTGTCCAAACTAAGGAAATTTCTAATATTTTATAAAATTATTTTTTAAGGCACTCATATATTTAAAATTATAAGGAAATCCTACCCCCAAAAACACGATGAAATAAAGTGGTTTCCCCCTGGTGTTTTTCAAATTATTCAATATCTCTTTGAGAGAGTCTGTATGTAATGTATTTCTAGGCACTCCTGCAATTGACTTGCTTCACTGTACTTGAATTGTCAATATTTAGGAAAGAAACAAGCATGAAAAGCAAAGTTTATTAACAAGGACATACTTCTGTAACAGCACAGATAAATACATTGATGAAGAACACTTCTTCCTTCCATTAGCTTACACAGTATCTGCACGGCATTGACATGTAAGTATTTGTGATCACACAGCTCTGTATCTTTCCTTTCAGTACTGACAGAGACCAGAGGAGAGTACTAGTAGTACTGAGAGTTGCATTCCTTTCCTGGAGTGAAGACTACTGAACATTCATTTACTTCTACTCCATTGTTTCCAGGCCTATGCCAAATGTATCCATAACACCATACAGGAGCAACAGTGCAGTAGTATCATGGTGACTGCATCTCATCTTGTCTAAAATCGCTGTTGTATTTAAATAAATACATCTGTGAATAAATTACAGTAAACAGAGCATGCTATGCAAAGTTAAGATTAGTTTTTATCTGTTTATCACCACCTATAGGGCAAGAAAATCTTCTCTGCAAGTATTTCTTTTTTAGCACACTTAGATTTCCAGAGCAATGTACTTTTATGAGAAGTAATTTCAAAGTATACTGAAACTAATATACGGATGATGAGTAACTGATTCTTTTTTCAAAAATGTTAGCATGTCTATCACTGTGCTGATGGGGCTTTTTGGTTTGTTTTTTTTTTTATTTTGTTTACTTGTTTTTCAAAAAGAAAAAAACAGATCTGCTGTAAATGAAAACTGATGGAAATGAGGATTCATTGATGCTGCATTTTTTCTGTTTTTAGAGGCACTTAGGTTTTGGGAAGAGGGCATGGAGGGAAAGGAAACAAGGCAATATATTTTTTTTTTTTTATTTGACAATTGTTTAGCATGTAGAAGATGTATGTTGTTTTAAAATATTTAAATTCATAGGTTGCTGTAGACTAATTTTGGAACCATACCGATTTCAAACTTCTAACCATAAAGTAAGTTTTCTCTTCAGCACATATATTTCTGGGTTTGGTATAAACTGAAATAATAATTTCATATAACTGTCTTTGTTTCTCTATGGTTAGGTGATATCTTTTAGACTAATAAAGAAAATGAAACAAACAGAGCTATGTACAAAGCATTATAGTGAAGAATCAAATTTATCTGACAATAACAATTATAAATTTGCTGTTTGTAAAGTATTGCACTGATATATTCATTTTTTGTGATATCAGAATTGTGCTCACCAATGATCTGACAATATTTTCATATTTTTTAAAACATTAACACTTTTTTCTCAACAAATGGTTAGAAGTTCTAGCATGAGCGAAAGAACAAGTAAGAGTATTTTGCGAAGTACGTATTACTCTGGGGTGTGAGATCTGTTGTCTGCTCCTTCCCTACTGCTTCTGTTTTGGGGGATCAAATGTCCTGTTGCCATTTTATCTTGTTAATATTCCATAACATCATAGTTGCTGTCCCATGTAAATCTAATAGCTCAAACTTCAGGGGATTCATCTTTCTGCACAGTGTGTAGGGGTATTATCTCTCATTGACACAGCATGGGATTCTTGCACACCATTGCTACCATGTAAATATAAAGGGTACACTTCACATCATGTTATATTTTGGGGGTCTGATTTACAGGAAAACTAAATAACTGCAATGATAAATCTATCTAATGCAAAAACATGTTTGATATCACAGTATGTGGTTTGTAATAGAGTAAAATTTACAAAAAGAGCTTTCTAAATGTCACTATTTGTTGAAATACACTGAAGAAATCCTTTGGGAATCACAAATAGTGTTGTATTTTTCAAAAACATGCAGGAATGTGCTTATAAATACTTTTTTAAATTATGATGACTGTCAAACTGATAGCATGGTTGTAGCTCCCTTGAAAATTGTGTTTTGGACAGCTGGTGCTCTCTAAACCATACCAGAGATTTAGTTGGAACTTCTTTCTGTATGGAAGACTTATTGTTACTTCCAAGTTTTGTTTTTGTTTTGTTTTGTTTTTTTTTTCTTTGGTGGTTGTATTTGGGGTATTTTTTTCCAGTTTAAAGAACAGTTTTGGTTTTTTTTAAAAAAAGATAAAGAATACGTTTGATTTGGATAAAAATAAGTAATCATCATTTACAGAGAGTCTTTGGTCTCCTAGGTCAGTGCAATCCTGAGGGCACGTGGGGGGTGGAAAGAAAGGAAGACCATTCCGAGGAGTGAGGTAGGCAGTGCAATCCAAAGAGAGATTTATTCAAACTGGTACAGGACTTAAATAGGGTCTGAGGGCCGGGTGCTGGGACCGGGAGCACCCTGGGAAGTTTTTGGGAAGGGTCTGGGTCGGTCCCAGCCATACAAGGCCAGGATTCCCAAAACTGAGGGGACAGGGGCAGAGATATGCCATAGAGGGGGTTATTACCCAGCCGCCAGCAGGAGGCAGTAGGGAGTGAGTTACAGGCCATGTGAGTGGAAAAATCCCAACGTGGTATATAGGAGAACAAAGGAGAACCTTATAACATTACAAAATCCTCAAACAGGGTAAGGTTCTTAGATTATAAACAGTCCTGTGGCACCAAAGTGCAGTTTCCACGGTTCAGGCATTCACAAATCTGCGCTGCCAAGGCTGCTTTTCCACTGTTGGAGGTTGCAGTCTTAGATAGGAACACAGGGAGCGGAGGACACAGACTCCACAGGAGTGCGGGGAGAGCA
>VXBX01007598.1:83112-123368 GCA_013400415.1 Scytalopus superciliaris
GGGAAGGTTCTGGAATGGGGTGGAACTCAGGAGGGGTTTAGGGAAAAACCTGGAAGGAGTTTGCAATACAAGGTAAAAGCCTCCAAAACTGAGAATACAAGGGCAGGTATATACCATATTTGGAAATGCTACCCTTCTGCACGCAGGGATGAATCGGGTGGGTTACAATCCATGAGCCATGGAAAACTCCAGCAGGACACACAGTGAAACAAAGGGAAAACATATAGCATGGTGAAATCCTCAAACAGGGTACAGACTTAAAACTGCAAACAGTCCTTAAACATACCCAGAGTCCATATAAACACAGCAAGCAGCTCTCAGAGCTCAGGCAGTCACAGATCTGTGCCGCATTCCACAGCTAATCTCTCGTCTCTCCTCCAACAGGAGGTGTCTCCTCCAACAGGTCAGTTTTATCAGACTGCCTGTTTTTCATCCTACACGAGCAGAAGTGATGACCTGATCCCTCAATGGTGTCTGTCCCCCTTTATCAGGGTTGAGAGTGGGCATTGCAGCACAGTGAGTTCACCCTCCTTTCAGCACATAGCCCCTAGGTACGTGCTGGCATTCACTTCTGAATCTGTTTATGACCCTGTGACATTTTTCAGCTAAGAGAATTCCTCCTTTCAGCCTCTCAGAGTTTTGGTTGACACAGTGTTTTGGATTTAGTATAATGTCAATAACCCACTGATGTTTTGTTTGTTGCTAAGTAGTTTGTTTTTCAGTTTGTTGCTCAGCCTACCCTAATTCAAGGATTTTTCAGTGTCCCATGCTCTGCCACTGAGCAGGTGCACTAGAAGCCAGGAGTCAGCATTGCCAGGACAGGTGACCCAAACTGGCCAAGGGATATTCCATACCACAGAATGCCATGCCTGTTTTATAAACTGAGGAGAGTTGGCCAGGGACAGCTGCTGATTGCAGTTCAGGGATGAGCTGGGCATCAGTCACTGAATGGCAAGCAATTGTATGGTGCGTCACCTGTTTTTTTCTTGAGGTTTATTCCTCTCTCTATATCCTTTTCATTATTATTATTAGTAGTAATAATAATTAAACACCAGCAGCAACAATTTGTTTTTGTCAATTATTAAACTCTTCTTATCTCAACTCAGGAGTTTTACTTTTTTTCTAATTCTCCCCCGTACTGGTCAGGGAGTGACTGAGTGAGTGGCTGCACAGTACTTGGTTGCTCTCGGGGCTTAAAGCACAACCATGGTGTACATAAAGTAACTAAATGCAAGATTAACTAGACCTTCTGGAACGTCAACCCATTGGGCCTCAGTAATTTTGTTGGGAGTGATTCACTGAGGAACTGATTTCAGTGAGGAGCATGATCTAACAGGAATATTTTGGAAAAGTTCATCAGCCTTGTAACATGGGGTGCTCCAAAGCAACCTTTTGACTTTAATTACTTTCTTTTCACACTTAAGATTTAATTATTTATGTCATTAACTTTTACTTCAAAATGTTTTCTACATTTTATATGTGCACCTTTATGGATCCACACAATTAACTTCTATATCTGTACATGAGCATATACAAATGCAAAGTTAAATATAAGTATATATCTAAACTACATCTTTGTGTAAGTATTTTTTTTTTATAAATATTGAGCTTTGTTTTATATATGTACATATATAGAATTCTTTATATTTTCAGATATGAGTGCTTCCTGGTCTCAAGGCAGAAATATAGGCAATCAGAGGCTGCTCAAATGCACATGGTAGTTTCAAAATACGGAAACTTGCCAACCACAAAGTCATATGAAAAGATGTGGACTATGGTATTGACAAAAGTGGCAGCTGCTGTGTATGTATTCCTTTACTACCATTCTTCTTGGCAGAAGTGGAAATTGTCACACTGAGCAAGCACACAGTAGTATGAAAATATTTGGGGTCATAGCTTTGTCAAATATCATGGCTCCCTGCTAAGCAACATTTACAAGAAAAACTGGACAGGTGCAAGTCTGTGGGACCCAATGCGATACAATCATGACTGCTGAGGGAACTGGCTCTTTGAGGCCGCTCCATTAGTTGTTAAAGCTCATGGCAAGTGGAGAAGGCTGTTGAGGCTTGAAGGAAAGTAACAATCATTGTCATCTTCAAGAAGCGTGAGAAGGGGGATCTGATGATCCTCCAGTGAGCTAATGAGTCTCACCTCATTCCCCAGGAAGGTGGTGAAGCAAATGATCCCGGAAACCTTTTCTGAGAATATGAAGGAGACAGTGGCTCTTGTGTGTTGTCAGCATGGATTTATGAAGGGGAAATTATGCCTAATCAACCTGATAATCACCTTCTATGATGAAATGAATGGCAGGGTGGATGAGGGGAGAGTGGTAGTTGTTGTATAACTTGACTTTAGCAAGATTTTCCACAACATTGTAATAGTTCATTGACAAACTGTTGAATTACACACTAATCAAATGGACAGTAAAAGGACCTGAAAGCTGGATGAACTGCCAGGATCAAAAGGTTACCATTAGTGGCACAAAGTTCAGTTAATCCTAACAAAGGCAGTCACTAATGCTGTGCCTTGGGGGTCAAGAATGGACAAATATTTTTTCACTTCATTAATGGTGTGGATGATGGGATATACTGCACTCCCAGTGGGTTTCTAGAGTGGGAGTGTTGGCTGGATCAGATCATTGTGCTGCCATTCAAAGGGACCTCAACAGGCAGAGAAGAAACTAATGAACTTCAAAAAGTGTTACATACAACTCTAGGTAGCAGTACCTGGTGAGGGCTTTGCAGAGAAAAGACCTGGTGATCTTGCTAGACACCAAGTTGACTGTCTAGCCTTGTGGCCTATAGCCTCCTGGGCTGCATAAGGAGGAGTGGTGCCTGCAAGCTAAGGGAAGTGATCCTTCCTCTGTGTTCAGGACTTGTGAAATACTTCTGGGAGTACAATTCTCAGTCCTGGTTTTGCCAGTAGGAGAAAGACGTAGATATACTGGAGAAAGTCCAATGAAGGGCCAAAAGACAATAATATTTGATGACAGGAGTGCCTGTAGTATGAGGAGAGGCTGAAACAACAGGATCTGTTTATCCTGGAGATAATAAAGCTCAAGAGGGATCTTACTCATGTGTATAAATACCTGCTGACTAAGTCCACAGCAGTGTAAAATTAGTTTGGGGTTGGGGGATATTTGTTGCAAGAAAGAGAACAGCACTGTCAGACAGGCTAACTTCTATTAACATAAACAGATTCAGAAAAACAGTCGGTGCAAGTAAACTTGGTTTCTTCTTATTGCTGTTTAGCTTTCTCTGTTCTGTTTTTTCAAACTTCCTCTGTGTCATGCACCTCTCCTTTACCATTGACTGCAAGTGGTTCTCTTGCAAAACTTTAAGACACATATTTGATTTCACACATCTTTCTCTCAGTTGTCTCTACTTGTTGACTCTTTCATTCCTCCTCATATTCATAGCATTTTCATCTGTTCCACAACTCCCATTGTTTTTTAATTGTATTATTCCTCCATGAAAAATAAAAATATATCAAAATAGAAAGCTATGCAAAGCACCATTAAAACTAAGCATTTAATAACTGATGTCCTTCCTTCTCTCCCCTTATTCCCTCCTAATTATTTCTTTTGTTTTACCTTCTCTCATATGATTGTAGTTATGTATACTGAAACTCCTCGGGGTAAGTATTGTAGCTAATTTATCTTTGCCACCTTGACTTGAGATGGCACTTAGCCACTCAAGGCTGGCTCTTGACTGACTAGTTCATAGTCTGGGCAGAAGGTATTTACCTGTTGACTCACCTCCTCTAAGTGTTCTAAGTTTCTAGCTGATGAGAAATTTATACTATCCTTAAATGATCGGTGTTAATTATTTTAATGTACTTTAGATGAGTGCCTGAAAGACTTTTACTTTAACCTCACAATCACATGTAGGAGATGTTAGGAGATGTATAACTCCTTTTTGTTTTTCGCTCTATATGATACAATGCCCAGTTTTCTATTTTTTCTTTCTTTTTTATTTGGTTACGCTAAATTTTAACAAAACAAAAAAAACGAATCAGAGCTACGGACAGTTTTGTAGGGAAAATAGGATTGCATTCTATACATAGAATAGTATAGCTAGATACACACGCTCATAAGTAGACAGATAGACACACATAAATGTATATGTAATTAAAAATAGCACACTCATTAATTCTGCCTGAGGTGATGTATTCCCTCAACAAATCCACTCACAGAATAAGTACGGGCAAGAATTGTAATTTTTTTTTAACACTGTTTTATAAAATATATCATTAAGTTTCTCATTTTTTCTTTTCTTTGTTCTTCTATACTTTTGTCACTTTTTCCCAAACCTTTCCTTTTCACTTGTTCTTGAGTATGTCTTCCACATTTTTGCCCCATTTAATTTTCCTTCTTGTTACCAATTGTTACCAACTTCTATTATACTTCCCTACCAGACTTACTGTCCTGTGCCAGAATTTCTTCTGCTGAACAAAGGCTTGAGACAGACATGCTGTATCTGCTTCCAAGCAACACACAGAAAGTTTTCTGTTTTCAAATGCCAGAAGACAATGTTGCAAAGTACCAGGAAAGGCGCATTACCCTATGCACTAGCCAAACTTTACAAGTATTTCAAGGTTTAGTGTGCAGTCTTAATTTAAAGCAATCTAGAAAACCAAATTTTGACACAGTGAATTTCAGTGTTGCATGAAACCTGCACTTGGCATACATATGCCTTTGAAACAAGTAGGGTTTTGTTACTCTTGCCTTCAAGCAATTTATCAAATTTAGGAGAGTCAGCTGCTCTATTTTAGGATAAAGCAAGCCTTATGAATGTATTTCAGAGTGATGTATGATGCATTTTCAGACTTCTAGGAATATTATAATGTAAACAGGTCAGAAAATTATATGCAGTGTCTAAGATGCTGAAGAATAATGGGAAATACTACTTCATGTTATCACAAAAAAAAATACTGTGTTATAACTATAATTATCTATCTGCGGTACATTTTTTGAATGTACTTTAGAAAGCCAAGGATTCGTATAAAATATTTAATCAAACCAATATCTTGCTGTCAGAATTCATGTAAAACTTCACATTGTATAAAAAAAGCAAAAGCAGAGTTTCAAATGCTATAAAAATGACTAGTGTATGGTAATCTAGATTCAATGGGAGATTTACAATATTATCAGTCTTTTCCTCCCATGTTTATCTATAAATTTCTGATAATACCGTGTATTTTGAATTAATCTCTTCAAATTGAATTAATCTTACTTGCAGTCTTTGAATTTTTTCACAGTCTCCTCATATCTCCTGCTATTATAAGTAGGTTCTTAGAGTATTTTCTTGTCTGATGGTATTGCATTTTTTGAACCTACATTTTAGAGGCCATTTTTTATTTTGTACTAGAACATCTACCATTGTTTAAATACTCTTATTGTCACTTGAACAGTACTTCTTCAAGGAGTTAGACTAAGTAGCACGTGTTCATAATACTCATCTTGGCCTGATCATGTCCTTTGAAAGTGAGTGGTGAAAGTGCCTTGGATTCCAGAGACAAAATAGTAAGACCATTGGTTTTCAGAAATAACAAACTGTTATACTAAGCTAATTCTATTATAAAGAAGAAGAAAAAAGTACTTGATATTCCAGTTGTGAAACACTTTAATATTAGTGGCAAGTCCCTTATCAGTGAATTTCAAATTACAAACTCATACTCAAAATGAATAAGGTGTTTAAACATTTATCTGTTATTCAGCAAATAAGTTCTGCTTTTGCATATCACTAATTGGTTCTATTATTCTATCATGCCCTATAAGTTCTTTATTTCCTCATGTAATCTTTAATTTTGTGTAATCCATACTAAAACCACAGTAATTGTGCTCCAGGCATTTTAATAAAACATGCTTCAAATGTTTCCTAAAGAACCTATGTTTTAATTTGAATTAATGGTTTCTTTCGGCTACAAATTTTCAAGATTATTCCAGGATTTTGTTTGCCTGAATTTGATCAAACAGTGGCATCCAGTGGGAAAAGTAGATGTGTATTCCCAAGAGCTGTAGCTACTGATATATGTATCAGCTATGTTCATTTTAGAAAAAGAAGAATACCCATACCCTATGAGAAATCCAAAATATTTCTTTAATTTATGAGTATGGCAGGCTTATTAAGATGATTCAATCTTTACAGCTCTAGTAAGAACATGACTTGGGTCAGTCTTTGATCCCCTTAGTTATTTCTGGACTCTTAATTTCATGATAGCACAATTTGAATCATTATCAATTTCTGCTTCTGCCACTGCTATCTTCCCTGAACAAAAGGTACAATATTGAATACAACCTACTTGATGAGAAATACAGGTGAATAATGCCCTTGAAATCTATTTTTTCTGACTTGAACATACATGCATCCATCATGCCTCACCTAAAATATATTCAAGTTAACTGTCTAGAAATTACTGAGATAACACTTCAAACCAAAATAAAAATAAAATCTTCAGGATTTCTACAGCAGAAGTAAGATAATAAAAGCATGAAATGTCCATTAAGCAATGTCTCCAAGTTCAGGTCCTTCAAATTCACTTTATATACGTATACTTCCCTCACCTTGCCCCCACAACCCTTCCCACTTGTTCGAAACACTCTACTATTAAGTATTGATCTAATCAGCCTATGGTACCTTACAAATAATAGCTTTTTAAAAAAAAAAAAGTATATTTTATAGAAATTGTGCAACTGAACTTCAAAGTTTTGTGAGTTTCCATTTGAAATCCATTCACCACAAGTGTCCTGTACAAGTTTCATATAGTATAATAGCTATTGATTTACATAGACGAAGTTTATTAGCTTTGGATTACATTATAAGTAGTTAAATGCTGTTTGACAATAAGTTGGTAAATGGTTGTTCAGTATAGTACATTGTTACTCCATTTCCCTAAATGGAGGTTTGCATAAAGGTAAAATAAGTGAAATCATTGCCACCATAGTTATGGACAGTAAAAGGATTTTTAACCAGAGGACCTCAATTTACTGCCAAGAGGAGACAGACAGTAATGGCAGGTATGGATAGGGAGGTATGTATTTGTGCATGATTGCAGTCTTTATCAATCAATGCAGATGTCAGTGGTACCTAATTCTTATTCCCCAGCACAGTTCCACTCATAAAACAGGAACTGAAGAAAGTAGAATATCCCATCACAGAATTTCACACACACACTCACAGACACACAAAAGTTACTGAAAGGAAAATCTTGTGAAGATTTAGTTTTAAATGGAGGATTTTAAGATTCTGATTTCTAGATTATACTGGGGTTAGTAAGGGAGACTGAGTGTTTAGTAAGGCACCTCAAAACTGCAGGTAAGAAATGCCGACACTATAAAAGGGAGAAAGGGACCTGCCCAGGATCACAAATTAATAAATGAAAAAATTTTTTCCTAAAGACCAAGTGTCTGCAACTATTTAATTTTACTTTTATCTTTGTGTGAATACAACAGTAGATATTTGTTTTTCTTTGTCTATGATACCAGGAGTTTGTTAGTGCTTTTAACTGATAGGTGGACAATAGATGAAGAGGATTTGAAAACAAAACAAAGCAAAATAAAATATTCAGCTAAACGTATCTTAATATGCCAAATATCAGATAAAATTGCTCTTTTTAATGGGCAATATTAAGAAACCAAGTTTTTCGAAGAGCTAATACATGCCCTCTCGGCATTCAAAGTGCAACATTAAGGAAACATAATATAATCTGAAAATAAGTGATAAAATAGAGGGAAATAAATCTCCAGAAAAGGAAATAATTTTAGGATTTTTTATTAACAAGCTATCACACTTTAGGTATGCTGGTATAACCCACACAGGATTTTGAAGAATTTAAAACAAAAGTGCTAAAAGCTTATCTTTGGGACATTTTAAACTTAGTCTCCCTGTTGCAACACTTTTCTCGACAGTCAGAGAGTTGGGTTTCCTTATATTTTATGATTCTGCTAACAAATAAATCTACTTTTGATTAATGAAATGAAGCTAAAAATAAAGTGGGCTTGCATAGCAGAAAATTATCAGTGTTTATACCAGTTTTGGTCCATTTTGATTTTAATGCTGAAAATACAGAATTACAGAGTTTCATTTTTAGCTAACAATCTTTGCTGTGCTTCAGAGGATGAGAAGACATGTTTCAGCTTAATCATTGAAAACAAGGAAAAAAAAGAAGCAACAAAAATCAACCTGTCTTTAGTTCTGACCAGTGTAGATTACTGTACTTATTCATGCTATTTCTGAGAGAGACACAGATAGCTGCCTGGTGTTTTGGGGGAATGCCGAAATTGTCACGTGCTACTCATCATGCTTTCTGAGACACAACAGGAAAGACACAACCTGCATTTCCAGGTGCTATCTTGTCTCTTTAAGCCAACACTGACCTGCCACCACATTTTCACATTCAGTTTCTCTTTGTCTCACCAGCTGTAGAGGCCTGGAGGTTCCTGAACTCCTGTTTCTTATATGACTATTTCTCTGCATTTCCATTCTGAGAGAGTGGGCATGATAGCTATTCTGTAAAAAACTTCAAATTAAGATGGGGACAGAGGGGAGAGAAAGAGATGAGAGGGATGGGGGAGAAAGGAAGAAAGAGTGAATGAAGGAAGTTAATTATGAGTATTTCACTAGACACTTGTGCTCTTTCTTCTCTCTCTTCATTTTGCTTTTGCAGTAGAAACACTGCAATCTGTATTTCCTCTCTAAAGGTTTGCAGCAATTCTGTGTCTTTGGCAGAGGTTTCCTCTAATTAAAAGTCTCCAGTTTCTGCATGATTTATTTCTCTTATTCATCATAACCTATTTCCTTTCCATCAAGAGCTAGTTGACAGAACTGTCAATTTCTTTACATCCTTGTTAGCCTGACTCACTGATTCATCATCTACCTTCTTCAGATACACTCAGCACCATTTTTGATGGGCTGGCTGGCAGGAAGATCTGTCACATTGCCAACATATTTTTCATTCTTCAGATCCACTCTTTCCAGTTCTCTTACTGAACAGTGTTTATAGATGTTTGGTTGACTGTCCATGATCAGCAAAAACAGCTGATAGAGATAAGGCGTGAATTTACAATGTGCTCTCCCTTTGCATACTCAGCATTTTCTCTTAAAACAGTAGCCAGTGGTAAATTTCTTTTTTCTTTTCTTTTCTTTTTCTTTCTTTCTTTTTCTTTTTCTTTTCCTTTTTCTTTTTCTCTTCTCTTTTTTTCTTTTTCTTTTCTCTTTTTTTGTCTTTTTTTTTCCTTTTTCATTTTTTTTCTCTGTTCTTCTTCTCCCCTCCCCTCTCCTTTCCTCTTCTCTAGCCTAAATAAAAATATAATCCACAGACATTTAGAAACTTTCAATTTTACACTATGTATTACAAACTGTAGACATGACCTACATGGAGCTGACTTTAGAAAATATTGTTAAACAACACTCTAAATGACTGCAATGTGTAAGTTTATGGAGGTGGCTCACAAATGCAAAACATCAAGCTTCCAAAACCTGAGCACATTTGTGCACTGAGCCAGCAAGCAAGTTTTGAAACAAATACAATTACACATGCCTGATGGAGAAGAGTAACCCACATAGATTTATTCCATGCTTCCTCACCAACATATCTGATTAATTTTTGTTTACTTTTATTCCCCTCAGTTGTGTCTTCCCATAAACGCCATTTCTCGATCATTTTTACATCTTGTGCTTGCATTGCTGTTTATATTGTAAGGCAGTCTTATGTTATTTATTATTCAGATGTAACAGAGATCAGTCTCTAGTCAATTCTACATACTATGCAATACATCTCCTTAGACTTGAGAGCAAGAATATAAAATATGCAAATAGCTGAGAGTTGTGTATTTCATTCTTGGAGCAGATCTAGGGAGAAATAAAGACAAAATGACAGTATTGTTAATAAAATTTACTATAAAAAATATATAGTATATAGCAGATACCATCTGATGAGCTTTTTTTTTTTTTTCTTCCCCCCTGTAATTATTAGCTTACCTAACAGCCTTACAGATAGCTAAGACTGGAGCAAGGCAACCTGTAGGCATTCAGCCACTCTAAGCTTCAAGTGTCCTGTCACTTACGCAAAACAGGACAATCAGGAGGACCCAGAAAAGAGATGTTTGTCTCAAATTCTGTCCTGCATATAAGTACTAAATTCCTGACTCCAATGAAGTACTTTGGAGAACTCAGTGCGTAAAATCTCTGGGAAATATGTAGTTACCTCATAGAATAAAATATATGTTTAAACAGGTAGATATTAAATATTTATTCTTTAAAAAATCTTGTTTTCAGTCTTTTTCAACTCATAACAATGGTCAGTGAAAATGGGTTTTTCAGATAGCGTAGCCATGGATTATCATAGTTAATATAGCTTAGCAATTCAAAACAAGCTTTTGGTATTTTCATAAATATAATTGGGTAAGAAAAATGTCCCATCAAATTCTAAATTGGTAGTGCAGATACTCAGCAGATGTTACTGGCATTTCTTTAGAAGCAGAGAGTAAACACCACAGTTTATTTGATTGATGTCCCTTAATATAGTTGTGTTCCAAATTTTCATATGATTTTTTTTTCCAGTGAGAATAAAATCTCAGTAAAATGAAATAGAAAGAGAAGCAGAGGCAAGAATGTAATTATTCACTATGTGTCAGATTGGTTTTACAGATTTCAGGAATGCCAATTCCAAGGATTTTTTTAAATTTTCTAATTTGCCTTCTAAGCATATACAGCAGATCTCTGTTTATATTCAGAATTACGATTCATTTCTGTTTATTATTTCAAGGCAAAAATCGAAAGAAAATGGAAATAAATCACACATCTACCACTGCCTGTGTGCAGGTCAAAATCCAACATCATATTTAAAACATGACAAATTATGGAGATAAGCCTTAAACTCAGAGTTCTAGAAAGGATGCTTCAGTCAGCCATTGTTCATTTAGAGAAATATTCAGCTACCCAGCATGTGAAAACATTTGTAAATTATTGAGACTGAAAATATTTAAATAATGCCCCCATGTGTCACCCTGTGTTAAAGAAATTAAACTCTCCTTAATTCAGTTTCTTTTGTTTATCATTATGTATTTTTTGTTGTGAGATGTTTCTGACCATGTGTTTATGAATGAAAGTAAATGTTGATATTTAGCAGAACCTAGATACTAAAATTATTTATTTGCTATAGTCTTTGTTATTAATTGCTTTTGGAATTATGGTTTTATAATATAAAATGAAGTAAAATGCATTATCTAAATAGCAGAACATGTCTTTCTTCATTAGCTTCACTACCTGGTTTTCTCTTATGCAAATAACAGTCAGCCTTTACAGTTTTATAATGATCTGTTATAAAACCATAGACCAAAACCTGCAGTTAATTGTAAATTTCATGCAATTAAAAAAACAACATTCCTGTACTTTAAAGAGACAAAAAGTTCAAAATAATAACACTATTCATTTTTGTTTTATTATAGTACAAAAATGTGTGTCATTCTAAGCATATATGGCATAATAATAAGTGTCTCTGTAAATATTGACAGAACCTGTCAGTTCTAGACCACAACTTAAGCTGAAGGTTTTCAAGTAAGATCCAATTACTCTTTTTTCCATCTCTGTTGCTCTGACAGACTTGGTTCATTAGCAAAAAGTGTGTGCCCCATTGCAAAAAAATCTCCATACTAATAAGCATTTTACTACTCCTGAACAACTGGGGAATAGGAAAATGAGATGGTGTGTTGTTGGCTACAATAATATGCATATCTCCCGAGTATTGCTTTGAATTATTTTTTTTTTTTATTATACAGGGTTATTGTTGTGAAAAGAAGTATATTTTCATCTGTTTAACTCTTATATTATCATTGAAATTCTATGGGTATGATCTGACTGGTGAGTTCTGCTGATTCCAGTGGAAATTAGGAACAATCATAATTAACCACTTTAAATAAGTATTACAGTTTTTTCAACACACTGTAAATTTTTTTCACTAGTCTTGTTTTTCATTGTGCTTGAGATTCATCAGATTCTAAGAAGAGTTCTGAAACTCTTCTCACTCTCTTTGAAGCCCCATGCCAGGGCTTTTTAATTTGTACTTGACAAATGAGCTGTCTGGAGTCCCAGAGCCCATAACAAGGAAAAAAAAAAAAAAAGGAAAATATGAAAGCACCAGGAAAACATTGAAATTAATTCGAGTTATCAGTATCTATTGTATGCTCCTGCCTTAGCTGCAGCAAAAATCTGATTTGAAAGGGGGTGGAGAACAAGTATAGAGGGAAGATTATTTTTCTACCAATAATCCTTGTTTGGGCATCAACAGTATCTGAAATTAATGTATCTGGGAGTCAGACTGCCTCCAATTGACGTGTGAGTAGGCCTGCAGTAAGTATGTGCATAAGATGCCTGAGCACAATGTGTCTTCATTCTTGCCATGAAGATGTTCAAAACAGGCATCATTACAGTCAATGAAGAGCTATTTGGTCACCTTAAGGAGCCACCTGGAGTTTTATTTGCCTAAGAAAAGATGTAGTTCCATTTTACATATCTGAGATACCTAGAAGAGCAGAGATCTCCAATTGTTTCTTTGCTGCAAATTCATTACTGCCAGTTCCCTATCAGTGGGATTTTGACTGACACTAAATGCCTCTGTGTGAGTAGCCGCATCATGTTTCAACATTATTTTAGGTGCTGCCATCTAAGTTGAATTTCTTTGCTTCTTTCAGAACTGCATCATCATCTGTGGAATTTCAACAAAAATATGTTCATAGAAGGGTAATAGCTAAAGAAAGATTAAGCTGTGAGATATATCATTTGCAGTATGAAGTCAACGATAGCCTTTCAGTAGATCTGCATTATTCCTCAAAGTCCAGGCATACATGCACTTATTGATAATCTGTGGTTTTAATGTTTAAATATAGTCGGTGTTTAGTGTTTAAATATAACCCTGTGCTGGCAAAAGGGAGAAGTAGTGGTTTATGACATGAATTATAAACTAGATTAATTTCTACTCTTACTGAAGTATAATTAATTTATGGTGATGTGAAAGCATTCTAAGAATTTTTTGCTTAAAACATTCTCTAATATTTCACTAAAAAGAGACAAGCTAAAGACAAATATATTTTAAAAATAAGGTTTGTTGCCCTTGGGCACTGCATGTGAATAGACATAATTTATTTCACTCCCTTATCTAACCATTTGGTATTTAAAATATAGAGCAAACATGATTCTATCATGCTCTTTTCCAGTCAGTGTGACCACTTACTCGGATGACACATAGCAAAACAGACAACCCAAAGAAATTAAAAAAAAAAAAAAAAAAGACATAAATCTGGAGACACACTGAAATTTCTAACTTACAATTATTATAGTTCCATAAATTAAAATAACTATATATCAGTGTAGAAAGACATTTGTCATATTTGTAGCTGCTTTGTTTAATATGTTAGGTCATATGTCAATGAACCTCAAATGACAAAACACAGAATACTGAAATTTAAAGTAGAAAACAGCTATTAAAAAAACACTCATTATGCATTTATTTACAGCAGAAGAAAAGCAATCAATTCAAAAAATGGTATTCACAGCTGAAATTAAATGGTGAATTGGCAAGGTGCTATTGGGTAAGTGTCACAGTTATTCATGGTCCTGTAACTGGGTGAGAGTTTGTCTGCATTTTAATTAGTGAAAAAGAGTTAACTTCTAACTTACAAAATATAGAGCACTTCTGCCTATATGTCATTATGCTTTTATAAATATAACAAGTGTGCATCATTATTTCTCTATTTCTAATAGGCAGAGTCTTTATTTTCCTTCCAGATCCAAGTTTTCAATTACAGTATTGCTGAGGATCACTTTCAGTATCACACTTTAACGAGTGGATTTAATTGAGTTCAAATTTTGCAGATTTGACTTAATTTGCCAATTAAAATATTTCTATAATTAAAATATTTACCAAAAAGTTGTTAAGGAAACTTCCCAGTCTGACCATTCATGACACTCTGGCAGTCAAATGAATGCCTGGCCCAGTATCTTATAAATATGAAGAAAGGATTTGGGGAGGGGAGAAAGTATTCACAGTAGTATCAGCCCAACCCACCTGAAATACAAGAACATGATACACAACCTGGGGTGAAACGTTAGTCAATATATTATCACAGAAATTCAAATTAGGACGTAAATGGGAGGAACCATACACTGGCTTACTGTGTTCTTATTTTGGTGTTAAAATTTTGGGTAAGGATAACTGGATACATCATTCTCACATCAAACCAGAAGTGAATGATCAACCAGTTGGTTAATAATTGACTTTTGACAATCTTTCATTGTCGTATCTTGATAATAATTTCTACCCTATGATAATCTTCTTATCCTGCTTTGCTATCCTGCTTTGTTCATTGCTTGCAAAAATGCTATAAGGCAAATGGATGAATGCCTTAAAAGGTACTTTTCCCTATTACAGCCTAAATTGTTATGTTTGTTACTGGTAATAATGTTGTATATAAGGCCAGTGGCTAAACACCTTGAAAATTTCTTTTTTGTATTTAGTATATTAGTAGGAATGGTCAATTAATAAGAAATGAAGACTGTTGAAGAATACACCTGATGCAGGTGGCTTGGTTTGCAAGCTGCAGTGTGAAATACAGATTGAGAGGCAGATTAAACCCTGGGTGAGAGCCCAAGACAAGAGGCCATGAACTGCGAAACCTTTGCAAAACAAAGATCATGAAGATGGGTGGCACCAGCCAGGTGAATGGAAGACACAGCAGGAGCCAAGGAAGAGCAAGATTTTCTTGTGCTTGGACTGTGATTGTATAAAAGTGCAGGGATTCCTTTGTTGGAGGTCCCTCCTCAGAGGCACGAACACTGTTTGTGTGTTACTACATTGTGAATAAATGGCTTTATGGAATGAGACTTCTGAGACTGCTGTGGAAAACCTGAGGTTGAATCAGTAAGGAAACCTGGTCTGGTTGTGTGTGATGGGATGTGCAGGGAGTTAAGCAGGGCACCCTTCGGTCACTGGAGCTACCACTGTGAACGGGCTCCAGTCCCAGCAGTGAAAGTTTCTGGCATTGGGAGTGTGACTGACAGAGAGGCTCAAGAATGATCAGACTGGGAAGTCTCCTTAACACAGTTTCACAGTAGAACATTTTAACCAGTTACATTAAATTTCATTTTCACATTCATACTTCTTCTGAAATCATACCTGATTAAACATTTTTATATTTTTAAACTGATTTTTAATTCTGATGGGGTTTTTTTTTGTGTGTTTCTAGAAGATCATTGAATAAGTTGTGTTTATATAAATACTTAAAATTCTAATAAAAAAAATTGTATTTCTTTCTATTTTATAGATTCAGGGTAATTCATAGTGTAAAATTTTTCATAGACTCCAAATTTAAGTAATCATAATTGATAGTTGTGTGTTGCATTTATATGAGTGGATGCTTTTGAGTGCACATCTGTCATTGTGTGTAGTGAGACTCCTACAGGATTACGTTGTCTTCTGGTTTTCCTCAAGAAGTTAAGGTGGGTTTCATAGGATTTAGTTTGTCTCATGTCTGGAGAATTTTTTAAACCTATGAAGGAAGGCTGAGGTTGTTGGGGTTGTTTAGCCTGAAGAAGAGAAGACTCAGGGAAGACCTTATTGTCCTCTAAATGCTAAGAAAGACTTGTAAGAAAAATGGAAAAAGATGTTTTACTAGGACCAATAGTGACAAGACAAAGGACAATGGTTTAAACTGGTTTTAATGGAAAGAGGATAGGTTTAAATTTCCTTTAGATAAAGAAGAAATTCTTGACAGAGAGTGGTGAGGCACCAGCAGTTTGTCCAAGGAAATTGTAGATTCACCATCATCGGAAGTGTTTAAGGTCAGGTTGAGTGGGGCTTAGCACAAGCTAATCTAATGAGAGAAGTCTGTGGTTATGGCCATCTAGTTCAACCTTTTAGGCCAGAGTTGGGAGTGTGGTGGTGGTCATGTGTGTGACAGATTTGGTGACCTTTAGAGATAACTTCCAATCCAAACCATTTCTGTGATTCTATCCATATGAGACAGCTCAGACAGGGCAGTCTCTGAATAGTTCTGTTTTTCTGCAGGAAATGGAAAGGAAATTAAAGGTGATTACTATAGATTTACATGTCAGACTTTATCTCTGATAGAGAAGATACTTAGATCCTAACCTAGTTCGCAAAAAACAAAGGACTGTGATTCTCAGATCTACAAGAACAGGTGTGCTCTGCCTCTACTATCTGCCCAGAATTAAATTATAACCTAATCTCTACATGGAACTAGTCTTACAGCTTTCAGAGGTTTTTGTATGAATCATGTGGGTTTTTCATAAATTTACTTGAGTTATGCATTGTTGCAATTCTTTTAAATATCTAAGTAAAATGAAACTGTATTAACACAGTTTTCTAATTTGTTTTTCACTCTTTTGACCCATAATAGACCAACTGATCAATACTTTTATTGGGCATTAAAGCATATTTTTACTTTAATATTTTTGTAATGTGAAAGCTAATTTGTAGTTTAGAAGCAACTATGGTGAAAGGGGCTTTTTCTTTTCTAAACAAACCTAATATTACAGCATGTTTTATCATAGTATAGCCTAAAAGAATTTAAATATATATTCATCTGGTATTGGGAATGCATCATATGATGATATTCTTTGTCTATAGAGGATAAAAATAATGCCTTTTATACGTAATTTGTTTCTAGCTGGAAGTAATCTCTCCAAAATAATGCTAAATAAAAGGTGAAAAACTGTTTCAGATCTGATGTGTTTAATTTTCCTTTTTTAATGAGAAACTGACCCCTTGCACTCTCCTTCACTGTGGAATAATTACTATCTGCTGTTACTAACAGTTCCAGAAATAAATGGTCTAGTCAGGATTAGAATTAACAAGCATGGCTGATCAAGGCACTATGAACGTGCCTTCCTCAGTCAGTTTCAGCTGTTGTTGTTCACTCATTCTCAATTAGGTACTATCTTGCAGCATTTAGATACTGAATATTTACTTGCTGATCAGAAATTGCTATAGCAGTTTTATGGGCTGTGGAAAAAATATTCAACAAGAATAGGGAAATGCACCTGTCACATCCAGTAGAGGCTCTAGTGATATATGTAATGGTAACGTAATAAATTGATGACACTATATTGAACTGGAATAATACAATTTAGCAATTTTTTCAATGAAAAAGTAACATGATGTGTTAACTTCATATTTTGATTTTAAAATGCAATAAATTGAATATTAATGCAAATCATTATTTCTATCACATTCAGTGACATTTATTGTAAGTATAATCTAGTAGCTTAATATCTTGATTTCATAAATGTCTTCTTGAAACTATTTTTCCATATGATACATTGGTTTTGGATTGATCAATTAATGAAAATTTACTTTTTTGGTAAGAGTGACAGCATGATACATTATTAAAAACTTCTCTGGAAAAAAAACCCTAAAAGGAAATGTTTGTTTATGACTTCACAGTTTGTATCTTTATACCATGATTTTTATCTATTCATCATAGTACTAAAAAGCAAGTAGACCATTAGACTTAGGGACCAGAGCAGCAGAGTCACCGAAATCACCAAACCATCTGACAAAGCTGACTCAGTGATTTCTAAATCACTCATTCCTGTTCACACGTATTCTAGTAATGAAAAATATTTGTTAGAATTTTGAAGAGTACATGAGAAAGTAAATCTGAAATAGAAACTGTCTGATTTTACAAACACACTGGCATTTGGTCTGATGTTACAATATCATGTTGTCTTCCTCTATTTCATTCAGTAACTCAAAGACAATTTTGAGAATTGTTTTTCTAACATTATTGGAGCTAGCAAAGTTCAGATCATTCAAATATGATTGAAATTTGTCAAATATTATGTGCTTTTATCAAAATAAAACAATATAATACTAGTCTCCAAAAAATAGGAAAAAGGAGCAAATTATTATAAATTTTCAGAGAGTTGCAAGAAAGATATTCAAAAGCAAGAAGAGTGAACTGTTAGGTGTTACAAGTAAGTTTCAAACTCTTCAGTCTGAAAACAAAAACCAAAAATCTAGAAGACATTACACAGGGTTTTTATGATCAGTCAAAAGATGGTAAATATGGTCCACTTTCCCCCTGCCTCTTCTGATGGAAGAACTATGGGACATCAGATGAAACTGGCAAGTAACACAAAAGGAGAACATATCTTGAACTTTTTCCTACCCAGAGCAGGTAGCTGAACTCAACTTTCAACTTTTTTCTAGTATTCTATGAGATAGTTACTAAAAAAGTGTAAGCTAGGAAACACCTTCTCTCAGGATGTTAAGAATACCAAAAGCATATGTAGGTTTAAGGAAAGATGGGACAAGTGTATTAAATAAATTTATTGAAGTTTCCTTAATTCTTAGAAATCACTTTCATTTGGGAAGTTGCAAATTACGGGTCAGTATGTAGAAATAGTATACTTTTTTGTATGTTATTTTCTAGCCTAGGCATTGCTTATGCATAGTGTTGGAAAATAAGTGTTCAGAACATATAGACCTTTGATCTTAGCCACTAATATAGGTATAGTGTGTTTGTTCTTGTGCTATTGCATGTTGTTACCTTATTTGGAACTATTATTACACTGATTATTGTTATTGAAGGTCATAAATTTGTAAGAATGTCTGAGTGATTTGTCTTTAAAAGTCTCATTTTGCACAACTTCATCTTTATTTTTCCTTCTTATTCTCACTTTTTTTTTTTTTAATTTATTTAATATCAGCAGATATTATTCTTTGGAATCACAGCAATCTCTCTCCACCTTTTTCTTCTTTCTTCCCTTTAGCACTGAGTACATTTCTTCTGCAATCATTAAGATTTCTTTCACAGGAGATGCCTAAAATTCAAGATGTCCTATCTAAATTAGTTCCATTGCTTCTCTCTACAGACAATAGAAAGATGCAGATACTTTCCTTGCATTAGGTGAAGGAAAAAACTTTGCTTTCTTTTCTATGCAAAGCTTTCTGGTTATTTTTTTCTGTCAACAGCTTGGTTAGCCTATGACTAAACTAATGCGGCTCTTCTCCTCAATTTCCATCTTGGCCTGTTACAGTCCTTTCATCAATGTGGCAATTAACATTACATTGATTATGAGACATATCTCTTCTTTGAATTTTGTTACTGATCTCCAGTTGCCTGCAATATAATCTATATATTAATTATATATAGCCTATATAACAATCTCTTTTTCAGAGGGTTTTTTTATATTTCAAAGCACTCCCTGGAAATTAGACTATGAACAGAGATGGTCCTGTGTTGCAGTGGCTGTTGTACTGCTTTTTATCTAATGGGAAATTTTCTGTTCACTGTAGTTACTGTACAGAGGCTTCTGCTTCCTGTCTATACTGCTCATGCTGGTGTGTGGTGGTGATGGATTCTCTGCTGCAGTGGAAGTGTTTCCCTCTGATAATGCAAGAGGAAAACAGCTGAGGAAATTTTCACTGAAGTAGGTCTTAGTAAAGCTCTGAAGAACCTGGAATTCGTAGCTCCCCATGTACCAGAGCCTTAGTTAAAGACTTATCCTGTACTCTAGTAGCCCCTGAAATCATCAGACCAGCACATTAAAAACCATTTTAAAAGTTAACAATCTCTTAGGTATGCATAAGGCTTTGCATTTATTATGGAAAAGAACTCTGATAATGAGACAAAGTTATTTGAAACTGACATGTAATGAAGTGGATTGAATACATTTTTTTCAGTGTATCTTATGACAAATTAATTAAATAATAATATAACAGTAGAGTACTGTCTGTTACATATTAAGATTTGGCTTAAAATAATTAGCACATTATATGAACTACTTCTATTCCCACTGATGATTATGACAAAACTGCCATTAACTTACTAAGAACAAAAAATTGTCCAGAAGCAAGTAAATGTAGGAGCAGAGCAATATTTTTAAAGTTAAAATGAAATAACTTATCATAGAATTTAATATGAACATCGGGAAATCCAACAGAACTAGTAAACTCCTACATAGTTATGAGTGTTTCATTTCAAGCTAAATTGAAGGCTCAGGTGACAATAACAAACCTTTCACATCTGCTTCACTAATTGGAACACGACAAGCAGCCAGACTCCACACTAGGCTACAGAACAAGTCATGTTGGCTTCAAGAGGGAATTGAAAGGCATCTGAAATCTTGGCTTTGCCATGGTTTTTAGAATTATCGATTGCCAGCCTGAAAAAAAGAAGAAAAATAAATAGGAAAAATGTGACCAAGCTGGCACTGGTATACCATATTTTTCAGGCAATCAATCTTACTGAATTGCCTTTTTTGGCGGATTGGCCAGGTGGAACAATGATATGCTGCTTGTGTGTCTTGGAAGTGGAAAATGACTGCCTCCAATGTTATAACTTTGAATGCTGATGGTTGCACCTTGCAGTGTATTTCTAGGTAGTAGTTGTCAAGAGCTGTCAAATTATTATTTGTTTCTTTAGTGGTTTTTTTGCTTTGTTTTTTCGTTATTGTTTGTGTCTGGTTTGTAACTCTGTAATTGGATGCTAGTTGAGGACATGATCAAAGACATACATACAAATATGACTAGTTTGAAAATAAATGTTCTTATGCTTTTATTCAACAATACTTATGTATGTCTTTTGTAGGCCTTCCTTGGTAACCAGGGTCAAGATCTAGGAAGTATTCCATCCCATCTCTTTACGTAATCAGGTGTATATAAACCGAAGGAGGAGGNAAAAATATGTTGTTTTTAAGAAATTGTGTGTGTAAATTGTAGAATTGTTCCCTCACAGTTTACTATGCGTCAAGTTATATTCTGGAAAAAAGATTGCACTGGGGACTAGGGTGATGGCCAACAGGGAGAGATAGACTCTGTGCAGTGGGTGCAGTTTTATGGAATGTGGTCGGTAGGAGGGGAGTCACCAGTATCAGCATGTTTGCAACAAGGTTAAAGGTTAGAAAACTTCCAAGCATAGCAGGGGTGTTGCTTGCTGGAGCACCAAAATATAGGTCTTTGAACTGATGAATAAAGAATAGTTGCCTTGTGACCTAACAACCAATTGAAATTGCCAGACTGGAAGGGAACAATGGAGTCGAAGATACAGTAGGCAAAGGGAAAAGTGATTTCCAAGCCTTTCTAAGGAATGAGTTTCACTCAGCATATATGAGTGAAAACAATATTGAGTTTAATGAATAGAAACATGGCATAGATTCTGATGCAGATGAAGGTTTAGAGATCAAGACATTATCTTATAAGAAGGCAACATAATAAAACAAGCATTATACTTGAGTGTAACTTCCCAAATATGTAGGCCTGTTTCCAACATAATGTTTTGGGGTTTTTTTCCCCCCTCTTTCTACAGAGGAACCTAAAACATCTCCCAGGGATTACTCTGAGAGTAGTATCTAAGTTTACAAGTTTGACTTCCTTGTAGTTTCATAGTGTGTAAGGCAGCATAGTACAAGACTCATTTTACTTAACCAGTAATAGCACTATATATTTCAAATAATGAGTACCTTATAAGGACATTTAAAAAGTCCTTTGGATTTTTATAGATATTTTAAAATTTTTTTCATTGCTTGGATCCTAAAAGAGTGCAACCTAATGTGGTTTTCTAATCATGTACTTCAAAATCAGAAACTCATCTTTATACAAATCATCAAATATGTAGACTTTTTATGGTTTTGTTTTTTGATTGATTGTTTGGTCTTGTTTTCCTAGAGATGGGAGGGAGTATGAATAACAATATTATGATTCCATAATGAGAGCAAAGATATTTAACATTACATGTACACTAGTGAAATGTATATTGTTTGAGTTTCTGAATTTAAGAAGACTTTAACAAACAAGGTAAACAGTTAGGTTTTCAGACTGTAGAAATATATTAAATAATTTTACACTTATGTTATTCATAGTCTAACTCAAGTATCATTTATATTAATTATTATTTCAGTTTAGACCAGACTTTGAGTTAAATGTATAGGAAATTCTGGCAAAAAGATAATATGTCTGATTTATTGAAATTCAGAAGATTTATTAACAGTAGGCATTGAAAATGACTGTGTCTAAACAATAAGAGTCAAATTATTGTCAGGTTTAAAATAGAGCTTTTTAAATTTTAGTTTCAGTTTTTCACTCTGGCTTTTCTTTTCCCCCTCCAGATAAATGTTTAAAGTCCCATACGGATATTCAAAAAACAATTTTATAACTGAATGTTTAAACAATGAATTTGTTTCAAGTGATGTAATTAGAAAAGAAATAAGTAAATAAATATTTATGATCATGCTTTCCTTGAACTTTTCTTGAGAAAACTTGAGTGATATTGCAAATACTGAGGAACAGTTTACCTATTCCTTTTCTTCAATCTCAATTGTATTTTATTGCTGTACATTATTTGGTGATTCTTCAGATCTATTTTCATGTCCATGTTATCATTTTTCTTAATAAGGGTGCTATGTTTTTCACTTTTTCACAGAAAAAGTTAGTAATCAAAATATTATGGCTTAAAATCTACAACAGACATCTTATAATGCAAAGAGAAAGATTATATTTCCTAAAAGTAAAATGAAAAAAAAAATAAAAATACAGGAAGCACTCCAGAGAACAGAAAGACAGAAATACGAACATCATCTTGGTTGTTGTACTAAATCAGAACTATTGACTTCCACATAAATGCTTTTTTCATCAGCTCTACCAGACACTGCATATATAAATCTAATTATTTCTTTTATTCAACTTTAATGCAAATGCATATGCAAAAATTAACATGACAATGATGCTAAGAACTTTGCTGAAACTACTGAAGACAGAGAATTTAGGACCAAGGCTGTAATATCTATTATATTTCTATATTATTTTATTTTCATTTACAGTCTCAAGCTGCACCAGGGGCAGTACAGGTAGGGCATTAGGAGGAATTCTTCAGAGAAAGGGCATTTAAACATATGAATGGACTTACCAGGGACCTGGTGGTTAACTGTCTCTGGACGTGTTTAAGAAAAGACTGGATGTGACACTCAGTGCCATAGTCTGGTTGACAAGCTGATGTTTGGTCATAGGTTGGGCTTGGTGATCTCAGAGGTCTTTTCCAACCTAATTAAGTCTGTGATTCTGTCCTTTACCCATCTTGTTGTGATAACTTTTTGATTAGCCAAATCTGCTCGTTGCTTTGGGACCTTAATTTTTGTCCTATCCAGAATTAGTTAAACTGTGTGTGCTGCATAGAACAGTGATGACTGGTATTAAGAGAGATTTGAACTGTCATCAGTGACCCAGACTGCCCTTAGAAGAAAATAAGACACCAGGAAGGTGGATTATCTCTTATATAAATTTTATGAGATGAAATAGGTTCTATTACTGAATCTGAAATATCTGACTGTTATTCTATATAATTGCAAGGCCTCCTTTTCTAGAATTTGAATATTTTTCTGCAAATCTATGCCTCAAAAATGTTTATGACAGAGAGAATGCATAAAATAAGCAACAGATGAATTTTTATGATCCAATAGACTTGCAACTGAGACCAGAGACTTAAAAAACCTCCCTAACACGTGCATTAGATAGTATTCTATGTTAAAGAACTACTCTTGTGCTATGAATGCTACTTTAAATCTCCAACACTGAACAGCTTAATTTTTCATCAGAAAGAACATGGTCAATTCAACAAAATGACAATAGCTACCCAGTTTTTGTTCTCCCACAGTAGTAAAAGAACAACTCCTCCTTAAGAACTAAATATTAAAGAACTTGCTACTGCTCTATGATCTTATCAATGCACCCATGGTACTGCAAACTTCTAATATAGCTACAGAAGCTCATAGCTGTTGAATGAAATTTGCAGAGTCATTGAAGGATAAAGAGATGTGTTGTGCATGGATAACATTAGACATATGCTTATATTTGTCATAACTGTATTAAAACGCACCAAACTATGCATAGCATTTTGTTCACTTTATTGATAATGATAATGAACAGCATATGACCTTTTTTTTCCTAGCATCGAATGAGTTAGTTTTTTATTTAATTTTTTTCCAAGTGTTGTCTTCTCATTCATTCTCTTCTGTAAGATAATTTTATTGTCCTCAGTACCAACATATGTAAGCTTTACATACCTTTTCATTGCCGCCTTTTATCTGTGAAAGATAAAACCACCGTGTCCTTCATTTCACAACAAAAAGGGAAAGGATTTTTTAATCTGAACAGTGTGTTGTACATGTTCTACAACTACCTCTAAATGATTTTTAACTCACTTGATTCCAGCTAAATATTTGGAGAAGAATGAAATTATGAGAATCCATCAGATGTAGCTTAGTTAAAAGCTACATTCTTTTGCTTAAAAGGAGCCCTAATTTATTAACAATTCTCATCCTTTTAAGGGTGTTTTAATTCCTGGTCTTGACAGGAATAATGAATATGTTAGTATTAGATACTAATAATTAATACAAATAAGATTTCACTGAAAAAAGTTTTTTATTCTGAATTATCAAGATCCAGTAGCATTAACATGTCACCATATAGTCAATAGTTATAAAGGAATAGATCTTTAGAATGGTTATGTTTTGAGTCTCTTTAAAAAAGGTGGAGCTTTTATTTAAGAATATCTATGATGCAACATATGAAGTAATGTAGGTAGGAAAACTTACACATGGGTTGTTACAATAAATCACTGTACTAAAATAAAATGTCTGACTTGTTTGGGTTTTTTCCACCAGAATGAAATACTGAAATTTTTATTGATAGAGGATTCTACATACATTTAAAATTGATCATATATTTGCTGGGTTATTTATTTCTTCATTTACATAATGCTCATATCCAGCAGAATATGAACATATGTTAAGGTGCAAATAGCCACCTGTTAAAAACTTACTATTTCATTTGTAAGATTTAAAGTCCCATCCAGACTTTTACCTATCTACTGTCACTGTTTCTTTAACTACTGATTAAAAGCTATTACATATGCTAACACCATACGTGTTTGGTGACTTCTACAGAATAGCCTTCCAAAATAGTAAATTTCAACTGCATTTGGCATATGTCAGCACTCTTATTGCTGGTCTCTCTGAAAGGAAGTCATGAGCAGAATGTATATAAAGATTGCCATTGCATTAAGCTTTTCACTTTAGGACCTAAGTTTAGCATGGCACAGTGAATAAACCTCCAGTTTTATCAAGTATCCTGTGATGACACACACTAGCAACTTTGTTTTCCAGTAATGTTCATACTTCAACAAGCAAAAATTCATTTATTCTATGTATTTAAAAATCTTGCAAGAGTCTCTTCTATCCCCACTCCCTATTTGAGGCAAATTTTAAGAATAGCTGAAGATTTAATGTGTAGTTTTTTTAACACCACTATGAAGATAAATTTTGAATCTGAAGGAAATGTAGGTATGCTTTTAGGGAGTCAGATACTAATTTGTATCTAAGTTGAGTGTCACAGTGAGAGAGAATTATAACCATATATTGTGTTATTAACATATTGGAAACATCTATAACTGTATGGTAGGAGAGGGTCAAAATAGATGAGCCTGCAGTTAATAGTACAATAATTATTAGTCTCTCTAGATGCTGAAAGAAATAGACGAGTCACTCTTTTAAGTTGGTTATATAAATTATGAAAATAACCCAAATAGCAATATTCACAATAATGTTTATGTAGAGTTGCTGTTCATTAAGATGGCTAAGAAACTGGGGATTTTATTATTTATTTTTAAGGTTTTGTATTATTGGACATAAAAGTATTAGGGGATCAATCATAGGAGGCTGAACAGTAACGTCTTATGTGAATGAGTGTCTTGGACAATAAATTTTCTTATCAGAGCAAAGGGACTGTTTGTGTCTGTAATGAAAGCATTTTCACCTGAGCTTCAATTCAGTCTACTAACCTGTAATGGTGATATGTATCTGTGAAAGCTAATTTTGTCATGCCTTCAGAAACATCACTTGTTGATTTCTCCCAGTCACAAATGTTCATTTACCTACGAGGTATACTTTACTTAATTCTGCACTTTCCACCTTACATGTCTGGTTGTGATAGCAAAGGTGATCATCAGCTCTGAATTGTGTAGGACATCTTTGTTTCTGCATGAACAGTTGGGTAACATGTCTCACATCTGACTAGATTAGATCATGTTTGGTTCCATGAATGGAACAACACCAAAGCTCATACAGCTCTATTTATTTATACCCCTTGAAGGACTGATCTTGTATTTCCAGCAAAGCACTATCAAAAAGAAGCATGTTTTATTGCACTGAAGAATAAAACCCTTCAACAACAATAAAAAAGTCCTTTAAATATTCTTTCATGCACTGCTTCTTCCAGCTATTGTTTAAATTTTGAAAATGTAAATGGTAATGCTAGCAGCAACACTGGACAGAAATGACTCTCTCACTGCCTTAGTTTGCATTCAATGATTCTGGAGGAATCAAATTAAATTTGCAAAAGCAACAACCATCCTGGAGTCTATTTGATCATCCTTTATTTATTAGCACTATGAATATGGCAAGAAGCATGCATTACTGAACAAAGATAACTGCAGACAGTTAACTGCAGACAATTATGTGTGTCTCAGCAAAGCTGTGATATAACAGAAATCTCTGACATGCCTTGAACTGAGCTGTGCATTTACATTGCAGATCACTGGGACGATCCCTGCTGATGCAGTGCATTGCATCGCGTTGCAGCAAATTATTGTCCTGTCTCTTTGCTGCATCACAGAAAGCACTAAAAGAGCTGCTGGTCTCAGATATATGCCTGCACAGGAAAATTTTAGGCTCCAAGTTGAGAGCATTTTTAGAAATGTTACTGTACAAAATAGGAAAAACATTGTCATATCATGTGAAAAGGATTCTTTTAAGAGATTTTGGGCTTTCCTTCCCTCTGCAACTGTGGCTTTGATGTTAGTGTTTTCAAGCAATTAGTTATTTTACTTAGGATAATGGAGTTCACTTTCTGTTTGACACATTGAGAGAACACTTCTGTTTGTATGTTAGCATTACAGACCTCATTCATAAGCTGCAAGGTAATGGAAACAGTATAGTCTAAAAATAGCATGTTTTAGACAGTACTTTATTTGTGGTTTTCATAGTCTGATTTACCAAGCTATAGTTTTTGGGTTTTAGCATGCTAATAGTGATTAAAACCAATGAAAATACCTGTGATTCAATAGATTTAATGTTCTCTGAGTTAGAATTTTATTTTATTCTATGAATTATTTTCTTAAATAAATAACAATATTTGCACTTGATCTTTAATTTTAAAAAGCACAGAGGAATAGGGGATTTGATGTTTGGAACAATTTCTAGAAATTTTCTATTTTTTTCCCCTCAGAAGTCATTTCCATATTTTACAATGTCATTCTGTTTTAGTTGATTTCATTTATATTAAATTTCTTTCTGTTTACTGTTTCTACTGTAAATACCTGCTAGCACCTTTTGCAATATTAATAGAGTTAACACATTGGCATTCCTATGGATGCCATAGTATATGTTTTCAGAGATATGTTTTGTTTCTTCATTATTTTAAATTGCATGCATTGACTGTATAGAGAGGAAAAAGATGAAAAGGAATTGTTTCCATTCAAGCAACTGAGATCTGTGTGCAAGATCTATCATCCATGAATAGTTTAAGGAAACAAATACTTCTTCCATAAACAATCAGAATGAGGAAAGTAATTTAAGTGTGTGAAGGAACTGCTCTCTGAACCATATTAAGATATTTCTGACCTCTCATTAAACTTATCCCCTACAGAAATGTTCCTCAAATCCTTAACAACTTCAGAAGCCTACACTTTCAAAGTATTAAAGTAATTATTTTAAGGACTTATGATGAGTTTCCTATTCCTATAGCTAAAAACTGATATTAGACCGCACTGATGTAAAAAGCCCCATTGATTACTGAAGATTGACTATGGCATTACTCAGTCCAAATTTATATACAATATAACAGAATTTTAATTTTAAAAGTTTGAATGCAGTGCAACACATATCAGAAATCATGCTGTGGAGTGCATCATCTCAGTGCTCATCTTCTGGATTAAGAACAAAATGATACTGAAAAGGCATACATGTAAAAGAGTAGGAAAACGCCATGCAAGGCTGAGACTTTGGAAGCAAATGTAGAATGTGGAAGCATGCATTTCAATCTGAAGATCCAACACATGTGATTTCTTTTTCCTTTTAATTCCTATGAATTCAGTACAGAGGGAGAATCTGACAAAAAGATATATAGAAAAACAATGTTATGCTTTGGCCTCTGTATAAAGATTCAGGGTAATTGTTTTGGGGGGTTTTTTTGTAATGTCAACAGAAGCAAACAGTGCAAAAGTGATGAAAATATCAGCTTCAAGTTCAGATTCTCCTTTAGTCTTAATCCATAAGACATTCTTATGAGGTGTAATTTCCTATTTTGTACTATTGTGGATCTGTTAGATTTGAGCTTCCAAGAAATTTAGAACTCAACAGGTGCATGCAGTTGTATAAGGAAGAGTTCTCTCACATATGACCAAATTTTAATATATCAATGAAACTGTGAAACCTTCTTTAGTTACAGTAAATGCTCATTTAGTCACAGTGGTAAATCTTGGAGTCAATATGGTAAATACTGAGAAAGCAATAAGGTAAATCAAAGTATAATAAACACTGTGATAAACTATCTACATTAGAAAATATGCCAGGGCTCTTGTGCAAACTATTATCCATTTGAAGTTGGAAAATACTTTAGCCAATACTGGAATATATTTATATTCAGCCTGGGCAAAATACAGGTAAAGTATAGAAGGCTAATTAAGGATTCTCACAGTGAAAAACAACAACAGCAAAGATCCTTCTATCAGAGAGAACTCCTCACGGGGGCATCAAAAGCATCTTTCCCTATATTCTTGCAAAATATGACATGTCCTTGAACACTCAAAGAATGCAAAACAAAAATTTAAAAAAGTTTTAACATGAACTGCTGTTTTCTAAAAAAAGTGGGTAGGAAAAAAACCTCACCTTCAACACTGTTTGTAGTAAGGAGGATTTTGAAAGGGAGGCTCTTTTGGGCTGACACTATGAAAAGTTGTCAATAATAAAGGTTGTGTCATCTGTAATTTCTTTAGTTACCTATTCTGTCTTGTCTTGAGTGAACCGTTAAAGTCTATTTAGGCTATTTTTCCTATGCTAGCAATTTGAAATCCTTTATAAAAAGAATGACATGTATTAAACACACTAAACCAAGAAGCTGAAACTCCCATTCCTCAATTTTTAAGTGAGAGAAAAAAATATTTTTAGCAACAAAATTTTTATCCTTTGTCTTTCAGGGCTGGTCCAAGAAGCAGGAATTTGAGTCAGAGGTAAAACTAGCACCAAATAGTCAGATCTATGCATTTTGGGAAATGGGAATATCCACAACTTTTAGAATGAAAGAAAGAGAAAGGTGAAGCTTCCTGAGGAGCTCAAAACAGCCTTGGGGATTAAAGATTATGATTGTCAGATTTTAACAGCAGGTTATGTTTTTCAAAGTTGATTTTATTGACCTGGAGTGAACTGTTTTTAGGAGAAAACCAGTAGGCAAAAATTACACCTGTGTGTAGAATCAGATTGCCCCAGTGCCAGGAGCTACTTCCTAAAATACAGGCATTTGCCACTGATCAAGATGCCTTTCATGAGGCACAAATAGATAGAGGAATATGGAATGACTGACTGGGGAGCAGAGAACCTGGGAATCCTGGTAGACAGAAAATTGCGTGTGAGTCTTTAGCATGTCCCTGTGGTGATGAAGGCTGCCTGATAAAAACACGAGTCATCCCAGAGAGGCTATTATTCCCCTTGACTTGGCCACCCTTGGAGTATGTTGTCTTTTTTCAGCTCTACCAGCAGAAGAGAGAGACTGCCAACTGGGGACAAACCACTGGAGGAATATGGTTAGGAAGTTGGAGCCTATTACGTTAAAGAAGAAGAGAACCACCTGGAGGGGCAGTAAACTTCTACTGTCTAAAAGGGAATTACAGTGAAGATTAGGCCAGTTCCTTGCCAGATATTCACAACAAAATATCAAGAAGGAATGGTGACAGTGGTGCAGCAAACAAAACTGTGGTTACAGGATAGGAAAGGATGCTTTGCTGGAAGAGGAATTAAACATCATAGCAGATTGTCTAGAGAGCATGGAATCACTGTGTTCAGGGGTTTTCAGAGCTTGTCTGGAGAAGGCTACCAGAAGCCTGCTCTCGGTTTGAAGACATCCCAGGGTTTTGAGCAGGAGGTTGAATTAAGGTTCAATTCTAACACAGGTTTTTGCCTGTGACTCTGTGATCTCACCTGGCATATACTGATTTTTAAAAAAAAAAAAAAAAAGAAAGAAAAAGGCACTGTAAGGGGCATAGAAGATACAGAAAAACATCTAGACAGAAAGTATAGTCTGAGGGAGTGTTTTTAATCTAAGTATTATTGAAAAAATGGCACCCCTCTCCTCTGGTATTGACAACAGTTACCTTGTCTTTGATTTGTGCTTTTTCAGAGTAGCAGGACTTTGAACATGACTTTTTAAAAAATAGGATTACAACAATAACAATGACAAAAGAAGATAAAACAGTGGACTTGAGCACCATTTTCTCCCATAACTGAATCCAATTTATATGGCTTGACTTTTGGCCAGCTACTTATTACCAAAAGAAATAACTATACAAGTACTGTGACATTGCACTGCTGGAAAACATGAAGCAGTAACAAAGAAGTAATGGTAACAAAGTGAACATGTAGTGTTGTTATGTCGAAACACTGAAAATGTATAAATCCATTCTGTTGGCTTGAGATTGTCAAGTCGTGAAATCAGTTCTTGAGGATAAATCTGTTGTCAGAAGCAGGCAATGACCAGGTGCTGAAACAAAATGAAAATATCTGAAAGCCCAGGTGGTCATCAGATGGTAATACTCAGCTGAGCATCAGAACTGAAGCAGTGTTAACAACCAATCAAACAAACAAACAAAAAATAAAATAAAATACAAACCTCTGATGTATTCTGTAGACATATAAAAATGTCCACTCAGCTCCTTGGTGATTCAGATACAACTAACTCTTTGAAAGTGTTCTGGAGTTAGTGTGTTTGAACAGCAGAGACAGAATTATTCTGAGTTCTGAAAATATCTGCTCATTCAGAAAAGGACATATGACTATATTCATGTCAAGGAGTATAATGAGAAAAGAAAATAGTATAAAATTAATTCATCTTGTGACAAAGATTATAATGGAAGTGGATATTAACTCTGTGGAATAAAATATTCTGGTATTTAATTCTCTACTTACATGTTTTAAAATAGACAAGTCCAATCCAGAACTTCAGTTTTAATGTTTGTATTTCTGCTTCCTTGAACTTGTATGTGATTCTGCCTTCTGGGAAAGTATGAAGTCAAGCAAATGGATACCATAAAAACTTCTTCTTCAAGCTAAGAAATTTCATAAATATTGTGACCCAAATATTCTTAAAAATATGTTTAAACTATTATTGTTCTTTCATACTGTGGCCCTTATCAGCTCACTACTGCAGTTTCAAAACCAAATCAAGCACCAAACCTACATTTGCACTGACAGAGGAAAGAAAAAAAAAAATTGTGAATTTTGAAATTGATTTACTAAGGTTTACCTCTTTTACATTTTTTATAAATACTGATCATAAAAATAAATTGATCTAAGTAAGACTTGGGCATTTATTAAATATAATTCTCATGTTGTAACTAAGCCATTTTGTACACTAAATAGCCTTTCTACATTATAATATGGTAAGTTTTAGTTTGCCATTTTCAAGACTTACCTGGAATACAAATTACATACTTTTTAAAAAAATATCTTAAGTATGTTTTTGTAGGGTCCAGCAAAAATTGAAATTATGAAACCTGAAATTCACAAACAGGGAAAAAGAAACTGAAACAATAGAACCCACTAAGAGGTATTGTTACCATCTTTTATTTTCAAAGTAGATATCTCAAAGGATATGCTGATGGACAGCCAAGCAAGACAAGAAAATAGGAAGAAAAAACCCCACAAACCTAGTCATAGCATTTCCCTTTAATTATAAAATTTTACTCCCAAATATCGGTTTCATATTTCTTGCAAGATTCCAGTGGTGGTGACCCTTGATGCCTAATGGACTGGCTCTAGTCAGCTGTGTGTATATTACATTTTGTAACAAGCTTGCTTTTCATACAAACATCCTGCAAGGTGTGCCAATTTCTATCTGACAACTGACATAGTGGCAGTATAGTAAATCAACAATAGAAGCGTCTGTCTCCAGAGAATGTCTTCCACCTGTTCCAGTAAAACATGTTTGATTTGATATTGACAAAAAAACTGGGCTTGAGGCAACACCATGGTTCTGGTAAAAATCTCAAGAATGTAGATTCATCACTGATTTGTTTTGTAATGATTAGCTATTGCAGTTAAATTTTAGATATCACATGAAAGAAAGAAAGAAAGAAAATAAAAGAATGCTGGTCTGCAAAGGAAAAACCTGTCCAAATAGTTCAATATTAATTTCTTTTTTCCTTATTTTCTGAAAGACTGGTATTAATGATTGTGGTCTCCACTGTGTCTATTATGTCTAATGATTTAGATGTTCCAAATCATATGGAAGTACAGGAAAGTTTAAGAGAGAAAAATAGTAAGTCTGGCCTTGTCCTTTGGTCCAAAGAAGTTCTATAATTCAGACTAGAGGGAAAACTCAAAAAATTATGTTGCTTGCCCTGTATTGGTTATGCCTGATATATAATAAGTAACAACATTTGTTTATGTGCAATACAACGAGAATATAAAAAAAGATTAACTTTGTTGGGGCCATAGGATCAGTTTTTAAAGAAGAGAAATTGCCTTTAGTCACAGAGATTCAGGTGTTAATAAAGCCAGTCACAGACATCTGAGTTCATGTTGTGAAGTACCATATTGTAAAGTTACTACTTTTAACTATGCATTGACTACAAGTTTTTGGATGCTAGATTGTTTCTCTACATCGTCCCAGCTGTTGCAGTTACCAGTTTATTTCTCAGCATTTTATATATTGTTGCAAAATTGTACCAGGATTTTAAACAAGTTCTTTCTGAAATAAACTGAAGGAGATGAAGGAATGCGATACACTTTTGATAACAACAGATTTTTATTTATATTTCCTGACATTTCTTTATGCCATCAATATATTTATTTGCTGCAATTGAATAACTGAATATTTTTTTAACTCCTCTATGTCATGCCAGTAACTGCATCATTTTACATTTGTCTTCTGCTTTATAAAAGTCAAAAAGCTGCAGGACAAACTTTGGAAGCCTGTGGGCACTGTGTCCTATAGCTGGGCTGGCCATTGATCCCAGGGAGTTACAAAAGAAAGTCAGACTATAGAGCAACATCTGCTAGTGTAAGCAGGAAAAGGAGATCATCCATCTCGTAGGACATCTCATTTCCACAGCCTCATTTTAAGAAAAGTTATCAGGAAGGGACTGACTACAGCAACCATGTGAAAAGCAATAGACTTCACTTTCCTAAGCTACAGTTAACAGCAAAAATAATATTTCAAATATCCATTTTGCAGATCTGACTGGGTGGGAGTTTGTAAGAGCCAGAAAATAAGACAGTAACTGAAATTTAATCCACAGAAAAATTATTCTTTTAAATGGAACTTCTGGCCCTGTGTTTGTTTTAAGGGCAGCAGTAAGGAACATAGCCCATCCCACCTCCTGGGACAGTCATAATTTGGCCATCAGAACTGAGAAAAAAATCAACAGTTGCTGAGCAATGCAGAAAATTTTGATAATTTCGGATAATATTCTTTCAGCCTAAATAAAAGGGGAGTTTTCTCTCTACATCATTCACTCTCTTCCTACAAAATGTATATACATGCATGCCTCCTGCTGCTAGGCTTAACAACTAAAGTGCCTTCTGTTTGTTCTCTAATATGTACAATGCCAAACAGACTTTGCTTTACCTTAGAAAGGTATGTACTTTCAGGAGCACCTTTTACAGTCCTGCAAAATGATGCATGCAGGCAGTAATGTACTCAAACATGACTCTATTCAGGAAGACATTTTGAGAAACCCAAGTGTTTGCTCAGCTAAAGGAAACAGAGAACTTCAGACAGCTCTTTTTGTCCTGTATTCTCAGTGAAGAAATCCTTTTCTGCCAAGCATATCACCGGGTTTTCTTCTTGACAGGATGCTGTATTGGGAACAAGCATGCAAAGAGCCTGCCACAAGCATATTAGAAAAGCAGCGTAACATTTATTCATAACAAAAATATAAGAAAAAAAAATCCTTAATGAAATATCCTGCTCTTCAGAAGATGCATATAAGCATAAAATAATACTAAACTCAGTGGGATTGGGAAAGAAATACAAAAGCTGCCAGCTATAGTCTCTGAAGCTGAAAGCAGAAATACTGGTATAAAACCAAAGGAGCAGAGCCTCAGGCATTTTGCGCACTCTGTGGTGACAACATCCCCAGGCTCAAGAAGGCAAGCTTGATGTGTAGCAGATACCTTGTGAGGCACAAGACCTTTCTCCTACCTAGAGATCAGTTTTATCAGGGAGAAGAAAGAAAGGCAGAAATAATGCACAAAGTCAGTGCTTAGCCATTTTAAGTGGAGAAAAAGTCACTGGAAAGAAGCCAGGAAGCTTTGTATTGCTCTGATGGACAGGGCAAGAGATATGGAGACATTCTGTTGGAGCTAATGTCCCCCCTTCTCTGTAGCAGAAGGTTCCTGAGAGTGCTGCGCTCAAGGTTTTGAACCCCCTGCTAACACATCAGACATACAAAATAATGACTGCAAATGAAGACAAAAGAAGGAGCTTTCTTTATTTGATGTTCTCTTTTCATCATAAAGTGTAAATAGCTTCTATTTCTAATTATTTTGTCATTAAAAACCTCACTGACACAGGCCTGAAATTTTATCTCACGTTTTTATAACAATATTTGAATCTCTTTGAGGTGAATGCTCTTTCTATGGAAGAAGGTCATTCAGGTGGAACATTCTAGGCGGTAACTCTTCCTCTAGAGTGAAAGAGTTGCTTCAGGGACACGACTGTTTCTTTATTCTAATATAGTCCTTTTTTGGTGCCACTGACTCTTTCAATTCTTTATCAAAGTCAGAGGACGGCACATCCTTATAACTGACTGTTATTTAAATCCCTAAAAGAGAGGGTTTTAATATTTAAATCATATTAATGTACCATGTTATTTTTTTTTTTACCATCTTTATTAGCCAATTCTCAATTGAAGCTGCAGATTATGGAGGGTTGTTTTTATTATAAGGCTATCCTAATGTAATATTCTATTTTTAACTGTTCAGAAAAAAAAAAAAAAATCACACTGAAGTAATTTCTAAGTGGCACTATAAGAGCTTCCTCTAATGACATTCTCTTTTTCTTTTTTTTTTTTTGGTAGTGTATTTTGTTCTTCCCATCATTCCAGCAGCATATACTTAAAAAAGAAAAGAAGGCATATGACAACATTCGCCAGCTGAGGGTCATTGCCAAACATTTGCTGGACAAACCTTAAAGACAGCTTGCCAGGTTACCTGAAAAAATTTTGGGGACTTAAAATGCTGTTCAATACTGAAGTGTATTTGTAACACATTTGGTAACATATGGTGTGCTAGGAAGACCATTTGGGAATCCCCATGTACAGCAAGAAATCCATGTTTTTACTAAGAAATACTGGGGTATGTTGATTGAGGTTGTCAGTTTTCTGTATGTTAATATTTCAGACAGAAAGGCCAAAATGTAGCCTGGGAAAGGTATCGTTGTTTCCTTATGTTGTTTCCTTGTGCTCACGTGATCTAAAAGCAACCCCTTTTCCAGACTGAGGTTCTTCATGACTATTTTCTATAGATAAATATAACCTTTTTCTTAACTTACTGTTATGTTCAGTAAAATACTATGAAAATATTTAGATTCTTATGAGCTGTGGGGGAAAAAAAAAAAAGTCTTTTAATTGCCTGAATCCAATACTGGAATAAAATACCACCATATTGTGGGGTGTGGTTGCATGTGATTATAATTATAATGGTCAGACAGATAACCCAGAGCAACTGGAGACTCTTTAGCACCATCCTTTGGGAAAAGTATATGTAATCTGTTTTCTAATAACCCAGAGTGACTTCATACAAGGCTTGCTATAAACTATTCTTTGACAAATTATTGGGCTTTTTTATTATTTTTTTTTTAAGTATTTAAACTCTTCGAGCTTTTATATATATTGGCTGTAATTTTACCAGTTGTGCTAGAACTTTCTCTGGTTTCTGCAGTATGAATGTGAATTCTGCATTTGCCTCTCTCCTAAAGTCTTTCCTTCTGTTTTCATTTCATCTGTGACCTTTATTTTTGAGTTCTCTGTCCTGAGAATAATCTCTGTCAGCATTCTTGTCCTCTATACTAACCTTCAATTTACATTTCCCACCCATGTTCTTCCAGGAAAGCCAGCTTTCTCCTTGATTGTACTTGGACATCTATTGACTTGTACCTCTATTGACTGGACACTTTTTAAGGTTAAAATTCTTCTTATTCCTTCTGTCTTTCTCAGATTGAAACTGACCACCAACAGCTTCCTCTGCTATTCCCTGATCTGTACTTTGCTTCTCAATAAGCACTTAGTCATGAACTATTTGAATACCTTTTTCTCAGTGTCAGCTCTGAATCCATCTGTAACTCCAGTGGCACTTCCTTGTCAGCAATATCAATTACAGAAGCATCTTTAATTTGTTCTTCTTTATCTGTCCCAAAGTTGCAAGTCTCAGCCAGTTCTGACAGGGATTTAACAAATGCTTGGTATTATAAATTGAAGTGAATAAACACACTAACTACATCTAAAGATTTCTTGGCAGAGAATCTTCCAGCAGCAGCTCTCAAATATGCAATAGTCTAAAGAGCTCCTTCACTGGGATGATTTATATGATTATTTTTATTCAGAAAATGATACAATAATTTGAGAAAGAAAGTCAGAATGGTGCACATATGCACAAAATTTCCATCTAGCAATGCAAACACACTATGAGTGTATCTGTATATGCTCTGGTTAAGATGTAACTGTCTCAGAGCTGACTAACAGGAACCATAGCAGATCTGCAAAACCTTCATACTCAGACTGGAAACTCATTCACAGAGGACTTGAAATAACCCTATATTTTGGTTTTGTTTTGTTTTTTTCTTTTAACTTATATTATTATATCACAGTTATCTTAGTTTTAAAATAGTTATATATTATCTTGTTTGTTTGTATTTATTTTTCCATGATTTTTTAGATGACAGATGGTATTAAAATCTAGAGAGCAAATAAACATAATTCCTTCATTTTGCCTTCAAGATGATTACCTATTGTCTTTGATTTGCCTTTAAACTTAAATATAATTTTCTGAATAATATTTGCCACATAAACCAGATAGGATGCAATGTGGGAATACATGGGAGGAAATATCTGTTTGGATGTTCCACGCCAGTCTCTACAATGAGACATTTTTTCATAAAAAGTATTAATAAAAGTATAATATATCTAATTTACCTGTTAATAAATTCTTCAGAACTCAAGAAACTCCATCCAAAAAAATGGATATATTATTATTATTTCAGACCACATTTTAAAAGTCTTAAAAGCCTTTAGGCTTTGAATTTCAGTCCTTTCTCCTATGTACTTTTGCATTTCAGGATTTCAGATCAGTGTTTAAGTGTGGAAGCATCAGAAATTAAATATTTTCAGTAAAAACAAGTGAAAAGAGGGAAGAAGAAACAGCATTGGAACCCCCGAAGCCCCAAATTCAATGTCAATATATATCATAAACCAGCAGTTTTATTAAGTGAAAGATTAAATGAAATATTTTGACCTCTTATGTTGGAAAGAACTAGAAATTGACAATTAAAAGAACTCGATTTTTACAGTGATGTGGACATTGATATTTGTTCTGAAAGAACCACAGGACTCAGCAACAAATGACTATTCCTCTGCCCTCTTCCATATATATTTTTTTTAAAAAATCAAACAATTTTTTTCTTCAGCTACTTTTTTCCCTTCCCAAGAACAATTTTCTTTTAAAGTAACTTTAAATTTTGTGGTGAATAAACAGTCTTTAAAAATATATATATAATAAATAAACTGTGAGCCAATAAATGTACAGTAATTTCAAAAAGGAAAAAGGAGTTCGATCTCTTGCTTTGTTTGTCACACATTAGGATTTGTAGACAATAATGACCCAGTTATAGGTAAGATTGTGAGAAGGGCAGTAGACAGGAAAGAAAGAAGCCAACATGGATGTATATCTGTAGACACACACACAGGTGTAAGTATTTATACATCCATATATAATGGAATATTACTGCAAAAATGTGGAAGTAAACCTAATAGTGTATATTGATAATTTAGGTTCTACAAACCAGTACTATATTTTCTTAACAATTACACTGATGCAACTATACTACATCAGTTCTGGATTTAGCTCAGATACAAATATATCTGTAATGCTGTAAAGACCCACCCAAGTATTCAAGTTAAAACAACAAGAAAAAAAAATAAAATTGCAAAGTCAGAGTTGGGTTCTGTGGTGAGTGCCAGGATATCAGAGGCTGTTGGCTGCTCTCAGCTCTGACAAGCATTTCTGTGCCTTTGACCAGAAATATCTGTCAGCTGAAACTGATGGACTGCTTCTTAGAAATATTGATATATGAAAATCAGAATTTTTTTTTTGTTTGCTTTGTTTTGTTTTGTCACAAATAATAGAAAATCAGAAATACTTCTGTCAAGTGTCTTGGGTGTATTTGGAATTGAATATTTGAATGTCTAAATGTACAGCCTATGTCCCTCTGTTTGTCTTCAATGAAGAAGACAAACAGCTGTACCAGAAAACTGGCTAAAGGTTATCAGACCCTCCATCATTAAATCAGCTACAAGGAGAACAGAGTTTGTAATAATTTTATGGCTGATGGTTCATATCACACATGAGGTGAATTAATAATATGGATATGAAGAAAAACAATTTATTAATGTTAATAACTCTTCCAATAAAATTTCCAGGAGGACCTGTAGTGATAAATTGAATAATTATGAGTATAATTATGACTAACTAGAACCATAATTTCATGCTAATGCAATAATAATGACACAAAAGTGTAGATCATGAATTTTAACTGCTCAGTAATTCCAAATTTCCACAAAAAGAAACTAAAAAAATAAAAAAGAACACTCAAAAAACCCCATCCTCCTCAGCCTTAACTATGATCAAATTACGCTTTGTTGCCAAAGAAAAACTATTCAGTACTTAAGTAGATATAATTTTTATTATTTTTAGTGACCATGAGGAAAAAAATAATTTTAACTAGAAATTTAGTAGTATCTTGAAAGTGGAAAATGGATAGTCTATGGAGCACACTATGAATTATCTAATTATCCTCTGGTGGTCTCTGAGAAGAAAAAAGAACACATAAGAGAATTATGGTTAAATTTTATTTTAAACTTGGAATTATCATACTTGAGTTTATTTCTGGGAAAGTGTATATAGAAAAACTGTGCAAGTGTTCAATAATCATATCAAATATAAACTGCACTCCACAAGCAAAAGAAGCTGAAAGTCAGATTAATTTTTTTGGCAAATTATTTTGGGATGGGGGGTAGAGAAGTAAGCAAAAAGGAGAGGAGTTGGTTGAAAGAAACCTTCCATTCCTGAGAATTTATTACAAAAACTAATGAATCTCTCTGGCTTCAGGATGACTCAGAACAACATAATGCAGAGTCCAAGTCAATTGCTGTGGTTTTTGTTTAATGTAACCCACTGGTGTTGTAAACCGTTGTTTGTTCATTAAAACTTCTGGGAATTAAAAGTAGTGGAGCAAAACTAATATATATTAACAGCATATGTGTCTTCAGCTCTCTATTTTTTCTTGGTAGGAGGAAATTATTTCTTATTCTTTTTCTTCACAATATGGAGAAAAACCTTGGATCAGAACATGATATAAAACATACATATTTGTATGTTGCAGGCAGTGACTGTAATTACATTCTCTGTCTAGGCATTCAAGCATGTGAGGACAAACAAATTTATAAGGAAAGCACAACTATGGTTCAGCTGTATATCTCTGATGACTAGCTGATTCACTCAAAGGGCCTAAAGGAAAAAGACTCCATCTTTTTTTCTAGCTACTAATCCCATGGGAACTACTTGAAAAAGCAGAAGTAAGTGTGGGGAAAATTTAAGCCAGTGAACATGCTGACACTGTGTCTAAAAAGGTTTTTCATATCACTGTTTCATCATTTTTATCTCCAGGTCCTGTTTAGTTAGCATAGATGTCCTCTCCTC
>VXBX01007598.1:130393-148460 GCA_013400415.1 Scytalopus superciliaris
TCGAGGTCTGCCATGGCCCTTTGGAGCATCATACTGAAGAAAATTGTGAATAAGGTTGGTGCGAGAACACAGCCTTGTTTCACACCGTTGGTTATTGGAAAGGGCTCAGAGAGTGCATCGCCAGCCCTGACTTGGCCACGCTGGTCCTCATGCAGCAGGATGATCATTTTGAGGAACTTGGGAGGACATCCCAATCGTTCCAAAATCTGCCAGAGGCCTTTTCTGCTCACTGTGTCAAAAGCTTTGGTGAGGTCAACAAAGGTCACATAGAGACCTTTGTTCTGTTCCCTACACTTCTCTTGCAGCTGCCTGAGAACAAATACCATGTCTGTGGTACTCCTGTTGGCTCTGAAGCCACATTGGCTTTCAGGTAGAAGTTCCTCTGCGATGGCAGGTACTAATCTGTTCAAAAGTATTCTTGCAAGGATTTTACCAGCATTGAGTGGAAGTACACTGTAAGCATTGTAGTAAGTTGCATTTTGTCTGCAGAGACTCCTTGATATTTTCAAGGCTCACAGAAGGTCTAAAATAAAGAGAAAAAAACTTCAAATTTTTATCCGCCTGGGTTGCAAAAGTCATGTTTCTTTTTATTAAAAAAAAATAATTGGAAGACTTATATTTAACTCTTTTTTTTTTGTATATGTTGCATATTGTACATATAACTAATGACGTATGCTGTTTGGCTCCTACATCGTCATTATTTTAATTTCTCTGGTTGTATTTTCATACCAGTAAGCAAGCTGATTTATTTCTCTGCTAATACTACTACACAAATTGATTATTTAGTGGGAATTCTTGCTTGAATATATCAATATTATCATTTTATTTATGTGAATTTACACTTGGTGTTTTAAAAATGGCTAGAAATTTTCTCCTAGAATAAGCTGCTGTGAGAAAATGCTGGTCTGAGGAAAGTGAACTATCTTGCAGGAATATGTTGAGTTTGACAATATACTAAATATCGAGTGATAGAACCCATTCTGTTATACACAAACTTTAATCTTTTTTGGCTAAATTTTCAGTGTCTAAACCTGAAGGATAAGCTTATTCCCTTAAAATGACTAAATGACTAAAATGACTCAGTAGAGGAAAATACCTCCATTAGCTGCAGAGGGAAATTCTCTTTCCTAAGTTAGATAATTTTTCTTCTCCTTTAAGACCACAGCAAATCACAAAAACAAATTTATTTCCCTTGCTTTTCCTCTTGGGATTCTCAGTGCTGTGTTTGAAACAGTGAAGATTCCACCTGTAGGAAGGATGCCTATAATCGATGTTACCCACATCTTAGATAAGCACTACATCCTCTAGATTATTATGCAAAAAAAAAAAAAAAAAGAGTTTCAGCAGCACTGATAAAGGTGTAGTCCTAATGTGGAATAAGGAAATAAGCATTTGGATTGCCACAGGGCAAGCACTGGGCACTAATCTTTCCGGAAAGACACTTCTTGCCACTAAAATATTTTGCAAGTCACTCATGTTGAATGTAGATGACTATGGTTAAAATGTTTTGGATGAGGCAGTAGAGTGCCTTCTCAACAAGTGATGACACAAACCTGGAAGGACTGACTGACCTCAGTGTGACCCTCCAGAGGAATCTTGATAGGTTGGAGAGACGGGCAGATAAGAACCATCTGATATTCAACAATATCCTGCACCTGTGGAGGAACATTCCCAAGCACCAGAGTAGGCTGGGGGCTGCCTGCTGGAAATCAGCACTGTGGAGAAGGGCCAGGTGATCCATGAGCCAGAAGTGGCCTTGCGGCCAAGAAAGCCAATGGAATCCTGGGATGTATTAAAAAGAACATTGCCAGCAGGTAGAGGGAGGTGATCCTGCCCCCGTACTCAGCTGTGGTGAGGCCACATTTGGAACGCTGTGTGCCCTTCTGGGGTCTACAGAACAAGAGAGACATGGAGTTCCTGGAGCAGGTCCAGAGGAGAGCTGCTAAGGTGGTTAAGGGTCTGGAGCATATCTCTTACAAGGAAAAGCTGAGGGACCTGGGACTGTACAGCCTTGAGAAGAGGTGACTGAGAGAGGACCTCATTAATGTGTATAAATATCTAAAGGGTGGGTGTCAAGAGGATGAAGCCAGGCTCTTCTTGGTGGTGCCAAGCAATAGAACAAGAGACAACAGACAGAAACCAGTGCACAGGAGGTTCTGCCTAAATATAAGGAAGAAGTTCTTTACTGTAGGGGTGAGCAGGCATTGGAACAGATTACCCAGAGAAGTTGTGGAATCTCCCTGACTGGAGATATTCAAAACCCTTCTGGATGTAATCCTGTGAAATGTGCTCTCAGATGACCCTGTCTCAGCAGGGAGGTTGGAAGAGACTACAGTGGGTTATCTCTTACAACCTTACCCATTCTGTGATTCTGTTTTAGAGAAGTGAAAGAGTGGACTTTTGTTGTAGGACATATGTGGGTGAGAGGTATTAGGTAGATAAACTCCCCCACATACATGTTTTTATTAAATGCTATTTAATATTTTCTTTGCAGACTTTATTAACACAAAAAATATATATATCACAAGAATAAACTGAACTATTTAAATATACTCTTTAGAGCATAGACATTCAAAAGGACTCTGCTCACTTTTAGGAAAAGGAAAGGTAACTTAAGAAAATAAAAATGACTGAATATTTTGAGCAAAAATATAAATTCATAATTAAGTTTTGAAGCTGTGGCTCAAAGATGTTCAAACCTGATAGAAAAGATTTAAAAATGTTTAAGAATGTACAGTTCATTCACAGAGTAAATGTTTGTTATCATGGTAGCTCCATTGACTCCGTCGGTTGTACTCAACCATGCAAAGGTATTAAAATAACCTAAGACTTCAAAATTAATTTTTCTGAAAATAAATAATTATGAGATGCAGAAACAAATGAATACTCATTAGTAACCAACAGGTATTAACAGCAGTTGTCTCATTCACTTTCTGGAAAGGTGAGACAGATGCTATTGCACTTCAAGCAAAGAAACTACTTTTCCTCAAATTAGTCCAAGGAGTTATTAAGTGTCAAAGTGTAACACTGTATATTTCTGAATGAAATGGCACAGATTTTTAAAATTTAGTTATTTACTTACTATTCTTAACTTTGGTGTTAGGTAAACAGACTGTCAGTGAGCACCCCCTGAATTATATCTGCCCTGACCCACCTCAGATGGGAGCCCAATTTTGGCTCAGCCTCAAGCCTCACCAAGCCTTGATGTAATTCTCTGCTTTCAGCCTGTCTTCCACTGGTCTCAGACTATCCTTCTTCCTCCTGGGAATAACCTCAGACCCAAAGTGCATTAATGCTTATTAGTGATGGGGATGAGTCCTGCAGCTGCCTCCCCCTGCTCCACTCACCTGCTCAGTGTGCTGCTCCCAACACATCATGTCATGACCAAGGGAAAATAGACATTTATGTGATATATGCAGCCTAATTCACTCTGTTTAGTGTATCAAAGCATTAAAAAAAATTATTTAGCTTCATCAGTGAGTTCAGGTTTGAAAGATTGTGGCTATCTTACATATTTTAACTATCAAAACCTTTTTATACTGAGCAAAAGAAAATGCAAATACAGCTAAAAAATTAATATTAGTGTAATTTAAACATTAATAATCTAATATTTAAAATCAGAAAAAAAACTCAGTAAAAATGTAGCTTAAATTGTAGTGCCAAAAACTTACTGGGTCTACTGCTTTCAATATCTCTTGGTGTTCTGAAGGTGGCAGTGGAACCTTCCTCAAAAAGGAATACTATAGTGAGTAAAGAGCATCCTGAGGTCCTTTCCTGAGAGACAAATATGATGGTCATGGTGCGGGGTCCCCTACTCCACATTATTTGGATCTGCTTGGTTTTATTTTTCTATGTTTATTCACCCTGGGCTGCTGCCTTCTGGCTGCTTCAAGCTGCGTCTGTGTGTGGCCTTGCAGCCTTCCCAGGTTTAGCCCCGCAGGAACTCTAGTTTGTTGGACAGTGACCCCCTGTGTTTGCCAGACCCTTCACACAGCTTTTTACTGGGAATGGCAAAAAATGGCCATTACTGGGCTGCACTTTATTCTTATTTGCATGTAAACTGTATAATTATCAGAAACATGAGCTTTTATATATCATTGTATTAAAGAGATTTTTTTTCCTTTTAGTTTTCTGTGTGCTACATAATAAAAGATCTTAGGACAATAAAATATGTACATAGAGTGTTACAAATACAAGGTTTTGTAGAAAAAATAATCTCTAATCACAACTAATTCTAAGACATTTATAAACCTTCATTATTTTTAATGAAAATTAATTAACCATAAAAAATCTTATTCTGAAAGCAAACATCTATTTTTTTAATTGTTTTAATATTTTTACAATACCAGCAACAATTGATATATTTTTTTGGCTTTATATAAATCACTTTGGCACAGCTCTAAAGTTCTAGCAAAGGCATGAAATGTTTCAGTGATTACAACTGTAATCCTCTTGTGAGTAAGAGACAGAATATTACATATAGGAGAGTGTAAACTGAAGGCGCTGTATTATCTTGCTTCTTGTTTTTTATATATGTCATGTAGAACTACATTCTTTCTTTAAGCATATTAAAAGAAACAATAACAAGCTGAACTAAAGGACTTTCATATTTATCGTCATACAGATTATCATTATCCTAATAGATTTGAAGAAGAGATGATTAAGAAGAGTCAATTACTTTTGCCTAAGAACATAAAAAGTTGAGTTCTCTTTTGTGATTTACAATAGTTCACCTACAATGGCTGTTAAACAGCAGCTTTTCTACTGATCTCTGTAGGTGACAAAAAATTTACAAGATGACCTAGAAAAATAAAATATGCCATGAACAAAACCTTCTTTGTGCAGCATGTGTTCCTGTGACAATGAGTCAAACAACAAAAAAGAAGTAGGAAGAAGTGCGTGAGAAGAGGAAAATGATTTCTCAGTGCCAACTGATGGTTTATGGTATACACCTGCTAGCGAATCCTTTGTGGGCAGATGTTTAGTTAATTTTCATTCCTGTAGTTAGCATAATGACTTGATTTAGTTTTCATTTACAAAATTTAAAGTTAGTTAGATAACCTTAAAAAAATAACTATTTCTTAACATCAGCCAGGTATATGTACTGTTATCTTCTTGAGTCATTAGTGATCCTAATATAATTCCTTTAAATCATATGGAAAATCTCACTTATTTTCAAATCTATACTCCTGAAAGCAAAGGGAAGGTGGGTTTGTTTCAGTTGCATGCCATACTGTCATTGTGAGAAGACCTTGGAAGGGGAGCTTTTATGCCTGGAATGTTTGTTTTTTTTCAGACTATTCACCTCAACAGGTGGGCTCTTTGGGTGTCATGAAGTGATTTTACTCTTATTACTCTTGATAGTATTAATGAGGCCAAAGCACTGTCCCACAGAGCACATTTTTCTGAAGACAAGCAAACATACATAACACAACACAACAAAGTCCCTACACTATCATAATCCCTTAGTATATCTCTTTCTGTTTATATTTCTGGACATCACAAGTTCCTCATAATAATTTTCTAAAAGTGTCTTTCAGAATCATTATTGGATAGAGATTACAGTCATTTGGATAGACTAATATTAAGTAATATGGATTACTTCATACCCTGAGTGTTACTCAAGACACTGTGAATATTTAGGGCACCTTCTGTGATTGCTCTCCTCATGCACAGCATGGTGGGAGCTGCATGCTGTTGTCAGGACACTTTTATGACTGTGGAGTGGAAGAACTGCAGGGACTAGGCTTGTAAGTCAGTTCCTCACACCGCCATTAACTGAAAACCATCTGGAGCACCTACAGATGCTTGGATCTGACTTACTCTGTTGTTGCCAAAATGTTGTAACCCTGTCAAAAGGGACGTCAAAAGGTGATGACTTCCTGTCAGAGAGATTTATTATCAAGATGTCTAATGACATGCTACATCAGTGCCGAAAATAAACAAAAAACAAACCCAAATCAAAACAAAACAAAACAAGCAAACAAAAAAACCCAAAACAAAATAACTCAGAAATATGTTACCATTACCTATTCAATAAATATTATATTGCCTGTTCTAGATTTTTTTTCTAAAATTTTTAGGGTCTGCTAAGGTTCTTCTGTTTCTGCTTCACTGTTCTTCACGTGTATTCTGCTTCCAAATTTAGATACTGCTCCTCTATTTCTGTGATTTTTGAGATTTTTTAAACTTATTTTTCTTTGAGGATTTTTAAATTGTAAAACAAATTCTAGTGATTGTATGGCTATAAAGTAATGTCTAATGCTAGGATAGTAAAGGGATATGCCTTCTTTTTCACATTAGTTTGTGTTGCTCTTCAGTAGGGTGGCTTTGATTCTTAACAAGTCCTGAAATCTATTCTCTTTCAAGCATAGATCATCCTTTCTGCCTAGCAATGTTAATTCATATTAGACTAACTGTTACATTATTCTAACGTTGTGATTCTTTTCAGTCATTCACGAAGTCTTCCAAAATATGAGGTTCCATATTCTCAATGAATACATAGAGAAAGGGTATCAAAGCAGCAACCTGCCTAGGCACGCAGGGGTCAAGTACAACTGTTTTTGAGTACTCATTGACAATGTCTGTGCAGTAATTTTTGCATGTCCCAGGGACTGAACTCAGTTTTTTATATCACACATGACAGTTGACATATAGATTCTGCACATTAGAAGATCAAATTCATGCTACATATCAGCACACACTTGAATAAAAAATGAGTTTTAAATCCTTTTACATTCAACCTCTCTAGCTCATACCATTGTCATGGGTGGGAGTGGAAGGCTTAGGCAAAATTTATTAAAGAAGCTCTGCCACTGAGTCATGAGGTGCAGAAGGGACTGCTTTGCCTTCTAAACTCCTTCTCAGAGAGGAGTCTCAGTGTTGTTGAATCCAGTCCTAGCCTCAGATTATGTCAACTGTTCAAATTTAAGGAGTTACAGAGTCGTAATTGAACCACTTTGTCCTGCAGGTTTTAATGATTGGTAAACTAAGAATATTTATATAAAATGATCAGACAAATATCTTAATCTGAGTTATTTACTACACAATATAAAAAGTTAAAAATCTACTAGTAAAGTATAATAGATCATAAAGTAGTAAAGTATAAGATAGGATAGTGCACTATACTGAAGCAAGTATTAAAGCAATTATGTTAAGGCTAGTAAAGAGAAAATAATTATTAAGTAGAGATTAGATCTAACTCACCCAGACCAACACTTGTGGGGAGATCTCTGTCTCAGTCTCAAGGATTATCCTTGTAGAGCATTCTCAGCCAAGGGAAGAATTTCCACACATACATCCAGGAAGGGTTATGTCAGAAGAACCTGACTGTATGGAAGGGGACTTTATACTTTTCTAGTATAAAGTGATTGACTGGCAGTCACAGATCTATAGGCCAACAGACTAGCTTGTCTGTCAAATCCTGTTTCAAAAGCAGGATGTGTATTTGTAGTCTGGAGAACCAGAATGATTTTAGCATATTTTAACACCAAGACATCCTGGCACCAGCAGGTGATCTTGGTTCATAGCCTTCATAATGGCTTGCATGGCGTACATTCTCTAACTGGATTTTAGATCTTATCAGGATGGGCCTATCCTGCCACAACCATGTTTGTGTCTCATACAACTTTTTGACAAAAAAGGCAGATTCCATGTAGGGAATTCCTCCCTTAATTTTTAGTTAGTAGTCCCTATTTAGTACCTATAATGCAGAGTTGTTGAATTTGGAGGCCAGTCAAATGAACTGTCACTATCTGGTGTGTCATTCTTGATCCTCTACAAAAAAAAGGTGAATTGTATGAGGCTATACTTTGGTATGGTACTGGAAAGGCAAGTGACTTTGGAACTTTTTGCAATGAAGAGCAATGGAGCAGAGTGAGTTAGAAAATATTCAAAACCAGCTTAAAACAGATTCATATATGAGTAGGAAGAAACACTCCACTATGAACTTTGTATTCTTTCTAGGGGAAGAAGTGAGCATGATTTGTCATAACTGGCCCACACTCTTTATGAATAAGTATTCTTGAAGATGACCAACTACATTATCAAGCTACACTGATAAGTGAACGTTGGGCGAGTGATCACAACAACCAAGAAAAGGTAGTAAATATCTAAATATTAGAAAACAACAGAATTCTCTGTACTGGTTAGATAATTTTGACTATCAATTTTAGTATTATTGTAATTGGACTAATAAGAACTCTGTTCTGTATTTTAGTTACACTGTTAAAACATTAATTGTACTAACAATAAATTCTTGCCTCTGAATGAAGTCTGTGTTCTCCTGTGCTTATAACAAGATTTTGAGAATAACAGTACCCATCTGCAAAGTGTTGACCATGTGGCAGATATGGCAAGTGACCTCCCTGTAATACTGTTGGGGATCCTCCCAACAGCAAAATTCTGAGACAGTACAAGGTCCTTACAAGTAGCCAATCTCTACGAGTTTTTGTGTGCTGATACCTGAGACAGAAAAAGTGAACAATGAGAAAGCTTTTGCAACTCTCCAGATTGTTTTCTTACAACACCGTGTTGAAACTCTAACAGGTATATCGTGGGAAGTAGCATGAAATTATATGTGCTGTTGTGAAGGATGGCACTGAGTGGAGAAAAGTAACTGTATTAGAAGAATATTTCAAGCTGGAGAAACAGAGTTACCCATACTGTCTGATGGGTGTAGATATGGGTATGCATAACTGGTCAGCTTCCCTGTAGGGTAAACAGCTTGATTCCTTCCTGAACAGAGCTTGGGAGCACACATCATTGCAGGTATGATCAGGAGACTAGAGCACTGGAACAAAGCAATGAAATAACTTCATAATACAGACGAAGTCTGTGATTCTTCCATAAATGCTGCCAGTTACTTAAGTCCAAGCTAATACTTTATTAAAACTCATAGCAAGAGAAACTCGAAATTTTCTGAAATTCTGAATTACTAATTTTCTCATTCAAAATGAATTATTCTCAATAAAATGTCACAATGGCAAGTTTTTTGATCCATGAAGAAATTTTTGTAAGATAAAAAACCAACCAAACAAACAAACAAATAAACCAAAACAAACAAAAAACCCCACCAAAAAACAACAAAAAAACCAAGATCCAGCCAAATAACACATTTTGTGGCCATCTAAGTTTCATGTTTCCTTTGCTGTTAATGAATAAAAAGACCTGATGCTCTGAACTGCAGCTTTATTTTCCTATTAGGAAAATAATCACTGGATTTCATGCAGCTCTTCTTCTGCCCTCTGTAGATTCATTTAAGGAGCACCTATATTTCACCTCTCAATAGCACATAGTCTGCAGGACCTGACAACTAATAACTTGCAGGATGCTTGAACATCTGTGAGTCCGTGCCTCACAGATGTTCTTTTAGCTACATGAAAGAAATCCCTTGTCACCTCTCTCCATGCAATTCCAATTCTCAACTAATTATGAGTTTGTGTATAGTGATGATCACTCCCATGTGTCACTGAAGGAATTATGAATAAAAATTTTATGTAAATGAAACTATGCCTGTGTCTATCCACCAGGAGATGGAAGCAGAGAGTATTTGTTTCCATTGGGATACACATACTTTTTGGGTTCTCAACAAATATTTTCTGTAGAAGTATGCACATATCAGTATTCTTTTGGTCATATAGGAATGGGAAGAGAAACCTTTTTAGTCTAGAATGTTAACTTTAAAAATATCTATTTTTTCAACTAATTCAGTATTATAACAGAAGAAGGAATCTGCTCTGTGAGTTTAAGCATCTTGACAAGAGGCTTTTTTTTTTTTTTCTCCTGAGTTAATTTCCCAAATTCCTCAAGTTAAAAAGTCTTCTTAATACTTCAGGCTACATTTATTTTTATTTCCTTGACAAATTAGTTATTGGACTAGAGTTTGTATTACTTGAAGAATTTCTGAGTTGCAGAAAGAGGAGAGATTCCTTTCTCCCACACCTATTTTACTGTGAGTTGTTGATACCCTTATTAAATGCTTAACTGACAATATTTCAATTAATTCGTTTAGTTTTAACAGAGACAATGGTAAGATAAAATTCACCTGGAAAGATTAACCAAATAGTAAGAGGAAATTCTCTCTGCCCCATCTGTGTATGTTCTGCAAGGACTAAGTGCACAGTACTCATGAGAACTTTCTGTGTGAGTGAAAACTGGTGCCAGTTACTGGAGTCAGACCAAGGGTGTAGGTGCCCCTGGCCTGTGGTGTCAGCTACTGGCAGAAGTGGGGTCTCAAAGTCAGATACTGGAGTGAATGAAGGTTGTTAACCTCCAGCCTTGGGGTAGGAATGGTGTGTGCCCCAAAAAACAGGTAATGGGGGGACTGCATGATTGAGGATCTTGGAGCTGGCAGGACCTCAGGACATAGCCCGTGTGCTGCGTGTTGGCTGCTGGGCGTTGGCTCCAAGCATCTTTGTCTTACCCAGTCCTGGTGTGCATGGCATGTCCATATGCATTTGCTGGCAAAACTCAGGCTGAACCAGTGTGTGTGCAAGAGAGCCTCAGAGTGTGGCACAGGTATCAGGTGGGTGGAAGAACCATGCCAGTCTCCAGAGTCGGTCTCCATGGCTGTGGGTGTCTGTGGGATGAGTGCAAGTGCTGTGTGTGTGCTGTGAGCAGCAAGTTAGACCAGTAGGTGAGCAGGTGAACCATGGGATGAATAAGGAGACTGGGATGCAATCAGGGGTGCCAGTCAGACAGAAGGGCTGTGGTGGTACTCGGGGGAGACACAAATGTGTGTGCACCTGTGAACCCAGAGAGGTTTATGTCTGTCTGCATTACTGACCTCCTGCCTCTGCCAGGCCAAAAGCAGGGAGATCTTGGTTGTCTGTGCTTTTGTTTATGTGAGCCCTATGTGCAGGTACTGTTAAGGCAGCACTTTGTCTGTGACAGTCCATATGATTGGCCATGCCAGTGTCCATCCTGCATGTGTGTGTCTGGGATGTGTTCTGAGCCTTGCTTCTGATTCTACCTGCAAACAGGAAAGTGGCAGCTTAGTCCCTCAGCCTGGGAAAAGACTCCAGGTCCCTGTGGGAATGGACAACAGTGGCTGGCAGGGTGTACCAAACATCTTTTAACATAAAAGATTAGAACTACTATACATTGGTAATATTCTTTTCTCTTTATAAGAACACTTTCATCAGAATGAGAAAAAAAAATACCTTAGATGTTTGTTAGCAAACTCCATCCTGTATCTTGTTGCTGCTAGAGGAATTTAAGCCACCATAATGCTTTGATGCTCTGTATAAGACCTGAATATATCATTAACATCACCAATTTATTTGTGTGGATTTTTCAGTGACCATAAACTTCAAAAGACATTTAGGAAAAGATAAAATGGTCCCAGTTCTACTAGCCATGCATGAGGAGGCACCATGAATCAAGTCAAGCTGGAGAACTGTTCTCAGGAATGCTCTTACATATCTACAAGAATAGATAAGTTATTTTAGATATAATAATTTCTTTAATAAATACATACTTATCTTTGTAGTTTTATGTACAAAAAAATAAATAATTGTGGCACATGTAGTTGCTTTAAAAATTACTCACACAAACTAATTTTGAAGTATATCTGCTAATTTGTGACTTTTTTATTTATCATTTACACCTACTGTTGTCTAAGTCACTACTTAAATTACCTGATATTAATTTAATTATCTTAAAATTTGAAAATATGCTCTTCACAAGTAATTAATGAATACTTTGTTTTATCATCATATTGTACAAAAGGAAAAAGCAATATTTGTGAGAAACATAATAGTCACCCTTTTCAAGTCATCCATGAAAATAATTCCATCACAAAATTGCTTTCAAATACTTTAACTGATACTCAATAAAGTTAATTTTCCAGAATCTTTCCTACAAATCGCAGCTGGAGTGTGGAAATATTTTGAAATAAAGAAACAAGAAGCATTGTGAGTCCTCACAATAGAAAGTGATCTGCTTCCTGCCATTTCCTAGAAAAGGCAGGCAGCAGAATTTTTATTGTGACAATTTCCAAATGAGACATACAGCATTTGGGTAGCTGATTCATTCACATAAATTCCACTCATTCATTTAAAAACTGTTTGTTATACCCAGCAGAGAAAAATTGGTGTCATAGGGACTTGTCTTGCGTAATGATTTTAAGATATACTGTCATATTTTTTGCCCATGTTTTGTTATGTTATCGTCACAATGGATAACCACAGATGCAGGGGTTTTGAAGAAAGCAGATTATAGCAGCTGTTATCTGAATACAAAAAATTAAATTAGTACAGACCACATATGTGAAATTATTTATGCATGTTGGAAAGGCATACTTTATTTCTGCAGCTATGCCAAGTTCATTCTTAGAGGAGTGAAAACTACTATTTCTATTTATCAGATAGAGACATACATAATTCTTTGATACTGACTTTCTTAAGTTTTGCTGTCATCCCACTATAAGAAGAAAATGTAGGAATGTGCTCCTTAAATATCGACTTTTCGGTGGAGGATCAGTTCTGAGCAACAAAGGGTGAAATGCAGCAGCGCTGATGTCCACAAAAATGGCCCATTAAATTGTGAGGAGAGCGAAGGTAAAACTACCTCTAACAACCTTTCTGAAACAGCAAATCTAATCCTAGGTGGGAGTTGGATCAAAGTGACTTTTACACTTTGTCCTGTGTTTTTTTTCCTTGAAAACACCTTTTTCTATGATATGGAAGTGAAGCTAAGTGAGGCTTAAGAAAAATCTTTGACAATAGGAAACCATAGATACATAATCTCCCTGATAGTTTAAGAGGGTCTGCACTCACTACCTGGGAACAAGCATAAGAAAAACCTTACATTTACAGATCAACGTATATTATTATTATAGTAGTAGTAATACTACTGGCTTATTATGTAGATGGCTTGATGTTGGAGCTCTTTTTTCCCAATGATAAAATGAGTGAACCTTTATTTTTTGACAATAAATTAACTTTTACTATGTGATATACAAATTAAAAGCTGCTTTTCTAATTATGTACATTTCCACTTTGTAACAATGGACTTTTTTATCCGGACTTTTTTCCTCGGTTGTTTTTTTGACTGAGCTATATTAGATCTATAAGTCTTTCCTAGATGTTTTCAAATTTAGTTGAAACTTTTTTTTTAGTATAAAGTCAATGCAAAAAGGTAACATTTCTCTAATAGTCAATTTTAATGTGATTTATATTTAATGCTCTACATTTGGTTGTGATCCATTAAGTCTGAAAGAAGATATTCTACTATCAGAAATGTCATTTTTTGTCATTGTTGTAGCACTGTAGAATTTATATCTGATAGATCACTGCATCTGTTTTCCCTGTGTCTTAAAGTATAAACAATCAACCAAAAGGCAGATACAGTAGATACACTGCATCTCTAGGACTTAATGTAGTGGAAATCCATTTTGATCCAAATTTGGTGACTTTCTAAACAGTGCTAGTGAAGCATGAGAGTTTGGGAAGAGATCCTAAAATAAATAGGCAAAAACCTTGTTCTCTGGTGATTGCATATCAGCAACATACTGCCCTTCCACTGTACCTCTCCACGAGCTCAGGAATTATGTAGCACTCCTTTTCTATGAAAGGAATAATAATTTCACCTCTTGCAACAGATCTATCCTGTGCTCATGCAATTTAAATTGTGATCAGACTTTAGACTGATTTTTGTAACATAGCAAGTAGATTTTTCTCTAAGTGCAGTTTCCCTATAGGAATGATGCATAGATTGATTCTAGTACCCACAGTTCAGGAGTTCTTTACAGATGGTGACAAATGTCACAAAAAATAAATTAAAATATAAAATTAACATTATGTATGTGGCAGTGCACTGTCAATATGTAGAGTGGAAAAATATGGTTAAAAGGTGGTTTGTGATGCAAAGGAAAAGGCTAACCCAAAAGCCTTGGGGCAGAGGATTTTACTGTTGTAGGAATGCATGCTACAGACAGATTTGCAACTGTATACCTTTTTCCCCCAAACCCCTGTAAAACAGTCCCTCATTGGTCCTTGTAAAACCCTAACCCATTGGTCCCTAGCCCCAGTGACCCTCTCTCCTATTGGTCATAGCCAAATTACCCCAACTCTTAAATACCTGTACCCAACTTCAATAAACTCTCTCTCTCTCGTCCCTCTCCTGTGGTCTCTGTGTGGCTCCTTGCGGGGTCCCTGGGGGCCACATGGCAGGGGGACAGCCGGGGGGAGCATCACCCAACCAGCTGTTGCATATGTACTTGTAGTCTGAAAGGATCATTTTGCCTCTGAGTATGAAGTTGTGGTTAGACTGATATCTTAGATGTAGTATTTTATCTATACTTCAACCAAGTCAAACTCATCTTGACTATGTTTTTTGTCATTCCAGCTCTATTAAAACCATTTTACCATTGTTTTTTTCTATTGTCCTCCTAGCACGAGACTAAACATAAAGTGAGAACTTTAATTTATTTTGAAAATAGCTGTAATTTTACTTTCCTGCTTTGACAGGTGAAGGAAAAATAGTGTCTGTATTTTCTGATAAAACCTTTACATATTTTGGATTTCCTTGTAGGTCTGGTGTTTCCGCTTCTTTTGTAGATAATATTTGCAATGGTTGGAAGATCAAAACGTGTTCTTCATTTGTAAATACAGTTATGAATTTTAATGAGTTGTTAGCCTAACTACATGAAGTACTGCGTAAGAGACAATGTTGATACTTGTTCTGTGTAAATTCCACATGCAATATATTCTTTTGCCAGTGTATGTGTTTATGCCAAAAAAAAAAAAAAAAAAATTTGAGTACCTGATGTTTGTTCAGCTGTAAGCCTTTTTAAAGGTTTGACTTTAAGAAAGGTTTAGACCCTCAAATACTGAATTTTTTAAATTATTTCTTAAATAGTTCTAAGTAAAATTGTTCTTGCAATTGTAGCAAGATCACCAATATTCACTAATAAAAATCACAAGAAAAAATTCTCTATAAATGACAGTCTGCCTTGATCATTTTTGGAAGATATAATTTCATACTGAGTCTGGCTGACATGGCATTCTATTTCTTCTTAGCAGCCCACAGTGTTATGTTCTTCGCATTTCTGTCTGAAGTTCTGTGGATAAACCACCAGAGTTATGACTGTTACTGAAAAGTGTTTGCACAGTGTCTTTTCTCTCTCCCTTCTTTTCTCTTCCTTCCCTCTGCCCAATCCCCCAGTGAGTAGGCTGAGGATAGGCAGAAGGTTAGGGGGATCATAGCCAGCACAGCTGACTCAAATCGATCAGTGGAATGTTCCATGCCATATGATGCTGTGCTCAGGAATAAATGCTTAGGAAACGAGAAAGGAAAGGGACATGTTACTGATTATGACATTTGTCTTCCCAAGCAGTTGTTATGCAAGATCCTGCTTTCCAGATTGCAGACGGACATCTGTCTGCTGATGGGAAGTAGTGAATTAATTCTTTTTTTTGAATTGTTGTTTTGTTTTGGTTTTTTTTTTCCTTTTGTTTGCACACACAGCCTTTGCTTTCTATTATTTCTAATCTGATGAAGACACTGATCCAGGAGTCTTCTCATATGCTTTTTATTGTCTCCCTGTCCTGTGGAGAGGGAAGTGAGAAAGAGGCTGGATGGATGTTGTCTTGGGTCATCACACTACAAATTTGAAAAATAATATTTTCAACCTCACAGGTTTTTAAAATATTTTATTTTCTCTGTCACATTGTAGTATGTATTATTAAAGTTGTTGCATTTCACATCTGAACCTAAATATTTCCATATGGACAACTTAATCTTACTTTTGCTTGTAGTCAGCTTTCAGAGCATGTCCCTTTATCCAGGACTGAGAAAAAAACATGAACTAAATACTAGTGTGTTTGAAATTTGGCTCTGTGTTTGTAAATGAAAAGATACAATTAATGGAATATATTGAGACTGTTCCCCAAAATGAGATAGACCATATAAAAGAGTTTTCTTTCTTTTGTTTTTGTTTCTTTATATCTCTAAACACAGGTGTTCTGTAGCCAAGATAGAGTTTTAGTTCAATAAAACAAGAAAAACTACTCTAGAGAGGATTTAAATGCAGGTGGAAAAATCTGTTAATCTCACATTACTTAGCCTAATTTGAGTGAAGAATTTCTATAAAGAGTGACTCCTATAATGTGATTTTTCTAATATCTTTATAAGCTCAATACTTCACTCACAGTCCCACTACCTGAATTCTGACATCACAATATTATAATGTAACTAATGATATGCCACAGCTCTTTTTCAAAACTCTAGTTACAAAGACTTAGGCTCTTTCAGATTCAGTTAAAGTAGATTCCAGGTTGGTCAGAAACATGAAGAACACCTCTGCAATCCCAGATACTTCTGCTGCAGTAAGAAAGAAAACTCATGTGTTGTAAGTATACTAGGCTTAAGTATATATGATCCCATACAATAGGACTGAAGAATAAAATTGAAGAGTAGACTTTTGTTTACGCATTGACTGTTAAGCATGACTACTATAAGACTGAACTGTTAATTTTAACAGAATATTGTTTCAATATCTATATCCCAAACATAGCTTCTCCCTACAGAATATTTATGAAAAAAGATGTCCTGTTTATGAAGATCAATCTCATGGTCATAAAATGTTTATTTGGAACAGAGGACTATGTTCAAAAAATTAAAGAATAAATATGCAGAGCCTTAATATTTCTTAAACACTGAAATTAGATTTTTTTGAGTATGAGTCTACTGCTACTTTTGTAAAATATGTGAAAAAGAGAAATAGGTAATTGCACAGATCCATGCATTAGATGAAAATTTGTGTGAACTTTCAATAATGAATCAGAAAGAATGGATATGATGATGCATTACTCTTGCCAACAAAATACATGCTACCAATAGATTAGAACTTCCTTATTCTCTGTCCCTGCAGCTGCTAGATTCTTGCCTGCAGCTAGAGCTTATTAAATTTTTAGGGTCCCGAGGCTGCTGAGTGTTGTAACTTGTCTATATTTAATGCTTTCAGCATGTCATAACTGCATAATCTAATATATGCATTTTAACATTTTTCTGTGTTCTAACAGTTTACAAATTTCACCAAATCAATGTTAATTTTAAAAAAGAATTAAAAACAAGCAATTTGATGAATGGGTTGAACTAAATGTGTTTTGGAGCTACAAAGATTTATGAATTACAGAGAAAGGTGGTAAAATGAATAGTGTTACATATGTAAATATTCCCTGCTATCCAGGCTGACTTTTGTGGCCAAGGAAGTCTTTTAACTCTGGTATTGGTACATGAAGATTATATTATACTATGGAGCTGCTAATACAAAAGGTCACCAGCCATAACTTTCTGGTTTTGTAATTATCAAAACTACTTAGCCTGTCTTAATGTTAACCTTCAGTTATCTCTGAGCTAATGATAAATTTTATATATAATATAAGGAGAGATTTAGAAGACATTAAAATGTCTGCGCTATCACCTGGAATCATTTGTTTGAGCACAGTTTCAAGTATCCTTATGCTTTTGTGGCCTTTAAAATAGTTTTAACCCATTAATTTATATCGTTTGACTTCTAGAAGAATCTTCCATGGATTTAAGTGTTTGAGTTGATGACTATTTCATGGCCAGATTAGCATCTGATTTGAAGAAAGTATTCACATGTGTCATACATAGATTTTTAGTAAAAAGCAGATCTTGATAAAAATATAGTTTTGTTTTGATAGAAGCCACTGAGAACAGTGGTATTCTTAGAAAAGTCAATGTCAAGGTGAAAATTCATCAAGAGATGAAGGAACAGAGTCAATTTGTCTTGAGAGAAGATTTTCTAACTCCCTGTCATGGTTTAAAATTCAAATGGCAACAAAGTACCAAGCAGTTTCTTGCTCACTCACACACGCCCAACCCCAGTAGGACAGGGAGGAGAGTCAGAAAGAAGGTTAATCCCATGGGCCGATATAAGAACAAAAATTAGCAGAATTCAATTCTGAATTCTATAAATCAGAAGTGAGTTATATAATGCAGAAGTAAATTCTGAATTCTACAAGGGCATCAAGATGTACCAAAAAGAACATGAATTTCCCCCCAGAACTATGCATTCAAGCAGTAAAAAAAAAAAAAA
>VXBX01007598.1:148527-168506 GCA_013400415.1 Scytalopus superciliaris
TGACAAACATAAAATTATGGGTTCCAAAGTGCTATAATGTATATACATATATATATATTTATTTTTGAAATTGTGACCAAAGAGGGTTTAGTCTATCAGTCTATCAGGTATTTTTTACCTAAAATGGATAATCTGCTGAAAAGTCTTAAGTCATTCTGCAAATTTCCTCCTTGGAACATTTTTTTTTTTTTCAAATTATCTGTTTTATCTTTTCTAGCTTTTCCCATATTTACAGCATCAGACAACATTTTTGTTTTATTGTTTAGCTTTCTCTTCCCCAAATATAGCTACATATCATGAAAATGTTACTCTAAGGAATGTAAATATTGGCAGGTGGAATATTACTGAAATGACTGAATTAAATAAAACCATTTTCCCTTGTTCTTTCTCTACCTCATTCATGGTAGACTTTATTTCTTAGAGCTATGAAAATTGTTGCTGTTGTCTGTCTGCAGGAACTACTGTTAGTCAAAAGGCCTAAAACATCATTACTCAAGTGAAGTATGATTGTTAAGGAAGACAACCAATTTCTCACACTTCGCCTTTGGCAATAAATGCAGCACTATACTTTACAGATCTCTGACTTCTCCTTAGCTTTCTACCCTAAAACTTTGAAGCTATTGTAATGCATGCAGGAGAAACACAACTTTAATGACATTAGCTATCTGTGTGGAAAAAAATTCATTATACTTACATCAAAAAAACCCAAAACAAACTAAAAAACAACAAAAAACACAGCCAGTTGCTAGTTTCTTTAAAACCTGCCTTTCAAGAGAAAATGAAATTGTTAAATGCATTTAACCAGGANGTATAGACATTAGAGTATATCACTAAGACTTTATTCTGTAACCACTATTCTGTTATGATTGGGTACATGTGCTGCTTTGAGATTTTATATTTATAGACATACAACTATACAAACATATTCATATGCAGAGAAGTAATTGACAAACATAAAATTATGGGTTCCAAAGTGCTATAATGTATATACATATATATATATTTATTTTTGAAATTGTGACCAAAGAGGGTTTAGTCTATCAGTCTATCAGGTATTTTTTACCTAAAATGGATAATCTGCTGAAAAGTCTTAAGTCATTCTGCAAATTTCCTCCTTGGAACATTTTTTTTTTTTCAAAATTATCTGTTTTATCTTTTCTAGCTNTTCCTCCTTGGAACATTTTTTTTTTTTCAAATTATCTGTTTTATCTTTTCTAGCTTTTCCCATATTTACAGCATCAGACAACATTTTTGTTTTATTGTTTAGCTTTCTCTTCCCCAAATATAGCTACATATCATGAAAATGTTACTCTAAGGAATGTAAATATTGGCAGGTGGAATATTACTGAAATGACTGAATTAAATAAAACCATTTTCCCTTGTTCTTTCTCTACCTCATTCATGGTAGACTTTATTTCTTAGAGCTATGAAAATTGTTGCTGTTGTCTGTCTGCAGGAACTACTGTTAGTCAAAAGGCCTAAAACATCATTACTCAAGTGAAGTATGATTGTTAAGGAAGACAACCAATTTCTCACACTTCGCCTTTGGCAATAAATGCAGCACTATACTTTACAGATCTCTGACTTCTCCTTAGCTTTCTACCCTAAAACTTTGAAGCTATTGTAATGCATGCAGGAGAAACACAACTTTAATGACATTAGCTATCTGTGTGGAAAAAAATTCATTATACTTACATCAAAAAAACCCAAAACAAACTAAAAAACAACAAAAAACACAGCCAGTTGCTAGTTTCTTTAAAACCTGCCTTTCAAGAGAAAATGAAATTGTTAAATGCATTTAACCAGGACAAAGTGATTTACTCAAACATTATTTATTTTAATTTGTCCTTCAATCTCATTTAGTACATGTATTGCCTATGGCTGCAATCAGAGCTGCTTAGTATCCCTTGAACCAGATTAAAAGATCAAAATCCTTCTTAGTGCCGGCTTATTGCATAGCAAATACAAACTCAATGCAATCAGCAAGCTTAAAATGAGACTCAGATGTTAGTAAAGCCAGTGGAGATCAAGAAAGAAATGCAGAAAGCAAGGTGACCCAGAACAGAATATCAAAAGCTCTTTTGTATTTTTCAGTTCTGGCTAAAGCCATGAAGTCATTCTTGTGTACATAGAACTATCCCCAAAAGAGATAGTTGTTTGGAAATTTAAACATCTAGTTTACAGTTTCAACTGTTAGATCTACTTTTACCACTGTTCATATATAATTTCTTCTGTATTCTTTGGACACATATATCAAAGTACACTCTAACAACTTATCACAAGAAAACATAGCTCATTTCTTCTTTGTGTTTTTGCAATGAAACAGAGGTTCAAGACAAACATGAAGAAATAGAAACAGCTCAGAATTATGGTGGTTTTGGCATTATCTAATGACCAGAAAGTTTCGTATTCAACACTGTACTATTACTGTTAACATAATTTATTTTTTTTTAGGAACTTCATATGATTAGTTCAAAAATTGTTTTTCTAGATGACTTTGGGATGGCCTTGCACAGCTTATGTTGCAGTTTAAAATTTTTCGTTTGGTTATTTGTTATTCATTAAACAAACAAAAAAACCCTAACCACCACAAACTTCAAATTATCACAAATTATGTCTTATCCTGCCATCTGTGAATTTAATAGAAAACAGAATTCAGTTTTTTATTCCCTATTAATTCACAAGTTCTCAACCAGATTTTTATGCAAAATTGCTAATAATTCTGTTCAGAACTTATTATTTATTACATTCTTAGGAAAGAGACCACATATTTTTTGAAGAAAAAAAGCTACTGAGCATACAGTGAACATGTCAATACTTTATGAGGAAGGGGTTGCTGTCATGCAGTAGATACACATTTACTCATGTAACAAGAGCTTGTCTACTGGATGATGTGAACTAAGACATTTTGTGTCATCCATCAGGCAAAGGGATGTGTGCCCATCAAATGAAAAGGAATGCGTTTGACCACATGTGATTAATGTGTGATTAATGCACATCCAGTCATGCAGGCGTGCAAACAGTTATTGTAGCATGACTTGCATTCCTAAAGAGTACTAACACCTGATGAGGGACAGTTGTTTTTAAACAGCACCTTTGAAAACAAAATGAATTATTTCATTTTTTAAAAAATATATATACATGTTTGTTTGTTGATTTCTTCTTTTGAAATGAAATGGGGGAAAAAAAAGAGCCCATTCAAAAACAAATTGAATCTATCTTTTGCAAATTAGCCCCTTCCCAAACATTAGATACATAAGTGCTTGTGCAACATAGGATTAGTATATAGAAGCTGAAATGTTTAAAGGACATTAATATTCAGTTACCACTGGAAAACTGTTACATTGCCTTTTCAAAGTACAGCCTAATGATGTTTGTGTGGATCCAGGTTCTGGTGTTCAGATATATAGACATAAAATGAAAAAATTTTGTTTGCTACAGCACAGCAATAAATGAAATCTCTGCCATATATTTTGATTTCTAAAAATAATTTCTGTGCTTTTACTATTCCTGCGGAATGTTTGAGTTAATTATCTTAAATTATTTATTTATTTTACTTGTGCGTCTTTAAACAAAGAAAAATTTCTTTTTTTTACATGTTCGCATAGCTGAGGTTGTCCTCAAAAAACTTTAGGAACTGCACCTCAGTATTTTAATAACATTGTGTTATAAAATTTTTAAAGCTAATTTGCAAAAGTGTAAGAAGTGCCTTTTTTAACAAAAGAGTAATGTGACTTAGAGCTTAAGTGACATAAGCTTCAGGCTATAGTGAAGTGCAATACTTTGGTGTGCAAACTAAAAGGACAAAGACAATATAGTCTGTGTTTTTGAATGATTTTTTTTTTATTTGACAATGTATGAAGTTGCAACAACAGCACACTAAATATATATATATATATTTACAGGAATAAAAACAAACCTAAACCCACCATAAAAAAAACCCACCCAAATTCTTAACCTCACCAATAGAGAGGTTTCACTGTGTGCCTATTCTGGGAGCTAAATATTTTCTTCTGTCAATATTGCTGTTGGGAACATTAGTGGTATTTCTTTACATGGTCAAGATTCAACTGTACACTGTGTACTGAACCCAAGTAGCACAATGTTATGCTATCAAAGGTCTTGGCTTAGGAAGAAGGGTTCCCAGTACTGATGAATAAGTTGCAATGAACAGTGAGACCTAGGTTTCTAACTCTGACATTCACATCACTTGATATGCAAAATATCTATAACAGGATATATAATAAAAGGAATGAAGGAAACCATCTTTAGGAAATAAATCCAAAGGCTGCAGTAATTTTCTTCCTGTAGAGACTTAAGCCACACATTTGGCTCCACCTGCTTCATTCCCTAGTGTTGCTTCTTCTTCAGACACTCAATGAGGACATTCTAGTGTTAAAGTTTTTCATTTGAGGTTAAAAATTAGCATATGTTACACAAGTCCTCTTTCCAGCTTGGTCTGCAGTGTTTAAATCCATGTCCTCGTAAAGAAGACTGTTCGCTTGCTTTAGATTATTCCATCTTCTCTGCAGTATTAGAGAGATTGCCGTGTATCCAGAGTCCAGAAAATACCCTACCATCAAAATATATTAAAAAAAAAAGTTTTCTAAAATAATAGCAACACTCTTACAAACATAAACTTGAAAAAAAGCCAAGGATAAAATATTTGTCTCCTAGATATCAACAGTGAGTGTTTGGTACTTAAGTCTGAGACAGAAATCCTCTTCTAATATTTACAGGGGTTTCTGAACCATTGGATATGGTGGTTAAGCCTAAAGTATTTATGGATGGCTGATTTTATGCTTATGTAGATATTCAGAATTGTCTCTTCTGAGGAGTTAATGGGAGTAGCACAAGATATGAGGCAGAGTGGTGTTACAAGTAGTGCCATCTTGACCACAAGAGTTTGGTAGTTAGAGCTCTAACTGGGAAATAAGAGGCCTTCATATACCAATGTTATGATATTTTCTTGCACTTCTGTCAGTCAAATAATCTGAAATTTGTATTAAAAAATATAAGTTTTAATCAGTGGTATTCCAAAAACGTTGCTTCTGAGGTATTTCCCAAGGGCATGTGTACCGCCATCTCCAGGAGAGCAGGCACCCATGACACATAACAGGGAAGGCAGACACCATTCCTTCAAATATTCCCCCTTATTCCTTCTTGCCCCCACTTTATATACTGAGCATGATGCCATATGATATGGAATATCCCTTTGGTCAGTTTGGATCTCTTGTCCCATCTGTGTCTCCTCTTAACCATCCATGCACCCCCAACTTCCTTGCCAGTGTTGCAGTACAAAAAGCAGAAGAGGCCTTGGCTCTGTGTAAGCCCTGCTCAGCAAAAACAAAAACATCTCTGTATTATCAACCCTGTGTTCAGCACAAATCCAAAAAACAGCCTCCATACTAGCCAATATGAAGAAAATTAACTCTACTCCAGTCAAAACCATCACACTAATTACAAGTGGTACTTTTCATTCATGTCCCTTAAGTAGTAACTGTAATAGTATGGACGCTTTTTACAAAACGTTATTTTTCATGGATCTCTTGAACTAATCCTGTGACTAGGGCACAACAATGCACATAAACTGCTGGACTAGTTCACACAAAGTAGGAAATAGGTGCCTTATTCATTGAAAGTTTAAGACAAATCACACATGTTCCTTATATAGCCCATTAAGAGTTATTTGAGATGTATTCTCAGTTCTAGCTGTAAAAATTTCTGCATTTCTGTACTGTACCTCAACTGGTGTCGAAAGGAAGTTTGACAGCTGTAGAACTGAGTTTATAAATTGTTTCGCTATGCATTTTAATATACTTTAATCTGTAAGAAGAATTTTTTTCTTTCATGAAGACAGATGCTTTCTTTATGTTACTGAGCTTCCTTTAGGCTTTTCTCTCCTGTGCAGCATCTTACAGAAGATTTGTAACAACTTGTAGAAGCAAGATTTGCACTAGGAAAGGTAATTATGAACAAGAATATGATGTCTTGAAATTTTTGGAGCAGAAAAAAAGTTTTCAGCCTAAAAGAGAAAGTTTAAGGATTGGGACTGTTTCATTGTTCTGCTAGAGTTCTTTTATTCAGTGTTTATAGTAAGTGATTTTTTGGTTATATAGATTTTCTGCATTTCTATAACCAGATTATTCCCTGTGTACAACTAAAAGAAATCAAGTAGATATTGTAATAAATATCTTCTTTTTTTCTTCAGGAACAGAAAGAATTGTTGGCATTTTTTATATAACTTTTAAACTTTTGCGTGCTTTAAAAGTTCTATTCACAATGGGACCATGCTCCTCTACACTTTATGAAATATTATCCTTCCATATGAATTAATTTAACAAGTTTCTAAAATGGCCAAGATGACAAGCTTTGTTCTTGCATAGGTAGTAGCAGAAATACAGATGGCAAGCAAAGCAGAAGACGACACAAGTGGACAGTGTGTTTTAGTGTTTCACAAAGGATTGTGGATTCACAGACACACACATACACACATAGAAATTACTTTGGCAAGACGATGTCTGAACAGGGTCAGTACAGTTGCTTTCTTAGAAAGGCTGTCTAACTTTTACATCAAATGCAAATTACACATCCCCTTGTTCTTTCAAAATACAATGACTTTATAATTGCCTAAAGCTAGCAGATTTTGAAATCAGTATGAAGGTCTTTACCTAAGATCGTACAAGTGGCTTACTGAGTAAAAGCTAATTTAAAGACTTTGTAAGTGTCCAATGAATGCAAAGTTTCAAAGAAAAAGACAAAATTACTTGGGTAAGAACTGTGGGATTTTTGCATCCCACTGACCTATTTTTGCTGTTAATTCATTTGAATAAGTTCATAAATCTAGTCCTATTTTTTTTGCGACCATCGTGAAAGAGATTTGATTAAAGAGCTTTACTAAGAATGGCTTTGGATTAAAGTATGATTGCACTTATTAAGATTCTTTTTAATACTTGATTTTCACAAGTGATGTGGAGGAAATTTTAATTTTAATGCCATTACTGAAAAAGGATTTTCAGAATGGAAAAATAAGTTATTATAACAGAAACTTATCAATCCCACAAGGTACTATGACAATATAGAGTTGGGACCTTAGTGGAACAAGTCATTAATTGCTAGGGAAGTATATTAAAACCTGAGTTACTAACAAGAGACATGTTGTGATCACACATGGTAAAAAGGAGATGGTAGACTAGCCTGTGACAGAAGGTCCTTTGTTCTTACCTTTAAAGTCTCTTAAAACCTGGCCCATTACTTTAACAAATTGAATAAATCTTGTCAGAGGATGTGAGCTGTCTTTAGAAATACCTTCAAAGCATTGGGGCTTACTTGTAAAGATTGCTGTCATCTACTGATTGTAATTTACTAGACTTAAGAGTGGTGGCAGCTGTCATGTATGCAGCGGAAGTTAGGCTGCTTAAATGAAACAGAACTACTGATTTGAAGTTCTGCTGAAGAGAAGTGGGTGTGGTTTTTAAAGAAATGTCCTGAAGCGAGCTTTATTTTTTCCTTAACTTACAAAATTGTAACAGTGTCCTTCAAACTTTGAGCTCAAGCTCTCTATTTACACTTTTATAATTTGTCTGGAAAGAGGTGGACAGTGGAATCTCTTGAACTGCACATGTAATAATTTTTAACACTTATATTGCTACTACTTTACCTGTTACCCTATAGCCCTCACAAGATTTTAAGGTTAAAAACTCCTGATATTATCTGGGTTAAACTTTGTCATACTAGGTAATGCATATAACACTGAGCAAATAATGCAGTGTAGACATAAGAAAGCCCTACATTTGAATTAAAATATATGTTGTCAGACGGTATTCAGTCTCTTTTATAAGATTTCAATTGATAAAGAATTCACACCTTCCTTGGGTACATTATTCCAGTGGTTAATCACCTTACCAGTAAGAAAAGGCATGATGACTCCTAATTTGAATTTAAATGAGCTATGAAACATAAACTTCTGGATAAAGTTTTTTTCCCTCTTTTTTTTTTTTTTTTTAAGTCTTCTGCAACTAAATTGCTATAAGGATATCACATCTGCAAAATAAAGTATTTCTGCTATATTATTCTGATTTTTTCCTTCTGGAAAATTATCTCCTACATGGTTATAAAAAAATTCAAAGTTGTTGTTGCTATAGAAATTTCTTTTAAAAATCTAATTCTAACTGATTAGTTCAAGATTATCTGGGAAATTTTTATTGTAGTTAGTGACTGCACACAAACTTTTCAAGACTCAAATTTGTCTCTGAGTCACAAATAAGATTTTGTGCCTGATTCTTCTTTCCTTCTCTGGTTGCTAATTCAACCACTTTTTGATTTTTGATTTATAACAAATATTTCTCAACTTGGTTTACATATAGACACTGTCAGTCAGGGTTACCTTGAACTAAGTTTCTCAAATATCTATAAATTACTTGACAATAGAAGCCTTAATATGGCACTAGTATCATGAAGAATCAGAGCTGTCTCACTCAGAGGATATAAAAGTGTTTAATATAAAAATTATATGATACAGAAGCATTGCTACAGCCTAAGAGAAGAGTGATTGGAAAATGACCCAGCAGAAAAGGACCTGGGGGTGCTGGGCAGTAGCTGGCTGAACATGAGCCAGCAGTGTGTCCAGGTGACCAAGAAGGCCAATGGCATCCTGGCCTGTACCAGAAACAGTGTGGCCAGCAGGACCAGGGCTGTACTCAGCACTGGTTAGGCTGCGCCCCAAATCCTGTGTTCACTTCTGAGGCCCTCACTTAAAGAAAGACATTGAGTGCTGGAGTGTCTCCAGAGAATGACAACAGGTCCACTGAAGGGTCTGGAGCACAAGTCTCATGAGGACTGGCTGAGGAAGCTGGGGTTGTTTAAGCAGGAGAAAAGGGGGTTCTCTACATCTACCTGAAAAGAGGTTGTAACAAGGTGGGGGTTGGTCTCTTCTCCCAGGCAACCAGCGACAGGATGAGAGAAAATGGCCTCAAGGTGTGCCAGGGGAGGTTCAGGTTGGCCCTCACAAATGCACTGGATAATGGGCTGTTCAGGGAGGTGGTGGAGTCACCATACCTGGAGGTGTTCAAGAAATGACTAGATGTGGCACTTTGGTGCTGTGATTTAGTGGGCATGGTGGTATTTGGTCAACTGTTGGACTTGATGAGCTTGGAGGTCTTTTGCAACATTAATGCTTCTATGATTCTATTCTAAGTGTTATTGACAAACAACATAGTTTTCACCATTTTGAATTTTCTGTATTTTTTAAAGCATGGGAATAAACTTTACTATAAATAATGTATGATATAGATATGAAAAACCTGCAATAATGTAAAAATGCAATAATAAGGAAACAGGTTAAGAAGATAATCATTGTCCTGTTTCTCATTTGAATATATAGATATTTTGAATTCCCTATCTAAGCAAAAATTCCAATGCATATTTTATCTAATATAAACCTAAAGTAGAAGGAGAAGCAGTAATATTGTGAAAACAAGCATTTTATATTATCATCTCTGAACCAATGGAAAATCTCAAATAAGTCCAGTATAGTCTGTATCACCTTGGTTGTGGATAATGGGAAAAAGTTCATTATCAGATAAAATTTTTATAATGTGAAGGAAAAATGCTTACTTAGCAGATGCATCAAAAGGAAAAGACTGTTTAACCCTGCACTTCAGAAGCACTGAAAGATGTTTTCACACTCTTTTCTACTCCACAGTTTGCTATAACTGTAAGGTAAACTGAGAAAAAAAAAAAAATTAAGTATTTTTTTGATGTACATTACAGCTGGAATTTAGAAGCAATCAGTAAAACAGTTAATTATGTATTTCAACATCTAAACCTTAATATGGTAGGAAAATTTAACATTGAATCACTACATCATAATTTCAGAATAATTTTCTTATGTTAAAATGAACAATCAAGGGTGGAATAAAGACTTTCAGTATTGTTCATTTTTGATTAATTGTCTTTTCCTAGTATCATAAGAAAAGTAGAATTCTCACAATATATTCCTCAGTACAATAAATATGTCACTAGGCTTAGGTGTAAGAAAATTTTGAGATGTATTTTTCCTGAGGACTTCATGTTTTTTTGTGTTTGTTTGGTTTTTTTTCTCTAGAACGCATTTAATTTTCTAGAAGCTCTTCTATAATTTTTTATTTTTTATAGCTACGCTAGAAATCTGATAATTAATTAAAGTAAGCTCATTTCAATTTCTCCAATTTTTTTTTAATCACCACATTTTAAAATAAAAATGCGTGTAGACACCTAAATTTAAATTGAAAGTTTTGAATCTAAGCAGAAATTAAGACCTTAAAAAATCTTTGATTCCCATGCCTTTGAAAAATCCTACACAGTATCTGTATTTTAAACCTGAATCCTTAAACTGTGGCCTAGCAAGAGGTTTAGTTGTGTGGTCCATTTAATGATTCCTTTCTGAATTATGAAAAAAGTCTCAAAACTGTATTTGGTCAATTTAGTATAAAGCTTCATTTTATAGTTGCTCCATTGCAAAATTAAGAGACTTAAACTAAGTTAATGTGTGACATGTATGTGTGTTTATGAAAGGCTACATATATGTGTACACAAAAAATGACTTCTTAACCTACCAAAGGTCTGTAGTTCTTAGTTTTGAAAAAAAAGTTAGGTTGGAAGACCAGGGTACCACTCTCTTCCTCATCCCTTGAAGGTGACTTGGTGCCTTTTTTTTTTTTTTTTTTTCCTAGTTGCACACAATTTCCTTGATCTTTGCCATGTCTGTTGCATTAATCACCTGTGACTGGCACATGGCAAAGTATTTTTGCAGCATGGTCTTCAACTTCTTGTCATGTTTTTTATTGTGGTAGTAAGGGATGTTTTCTGTTTCCCTGAATAAAGAACCAGAAGTGATCTTCTGAGTTGTCCTGAGGTACAGCTCACAGCAGGACTGGTGAGTAAAGTAAAATTGATGAAAGTTGATAGTACAAACTGTATCACTAATTGTAACCTTGGTAACACTGGTCTTTTCATTTATTTAAAAGAAAAAATGTGGAAAGAATGTAGAACTATAAACACAAAAATACCAATTGATTTATTATGCCTTATGTGCTGGTAACATTTGTCATGTGGTAAGAAAAAAGAATATTTAGCGAAGTTTTATTTGTCTCCCTGATTCCCATTATTTTAGCTAATGTCTAGAAAGAAAAAAAGCCAAACCTTAACGATCCAACAGTGCTCTCTGGTGGTGTAAAACAAAGGCATTTTATCCTTTGTAAAAAAAAATTACACAAGTCCAGTACACAAGTCCTTGAAGACAGATAAGTGACAGGAATTCTCAACATGTTCCCTTGTGATAAGAAAAATAGAGCAATAAACAACTTTAAAACCACCAAGGCATGAAATGTGAAACCTGGCTTAGTAAAGTAATGTAAATAAAAATGTTAAAAAGTAATATTTCTTGTCCAGCAGATATTTTAGACTCTTAATGTTCACGAGGAACAAACTCCTTCACCATATAATCCATATCCAAAAAACGAGAGAAATATACTGCACATTGGTATATTTTATCATGAAATAATTTTGAATGTTAAGAAGCACTTTTGGGTTTAAATTGTATTCTCTTTAAGTAGGGAGGGGAAAAAACAAAAGAAAAAACAAAAGAAAAAAAAAAATCCAAGACAGAATCTTTGTGAGAAAGATAATTAGTTATGAGAAAAGCAAAGGAAATTGTTTTGAATTCTGCAGCTTAATAACTCTGGTTTATAATTGCTCTTTCACCTCTACACAATGTACTGCTTCAGTTTTTCTTTGCTGGTTTTTTTTTTTATTTTATTTCTGTTAGATTTTTTTCCTNNTTGGATTTTATTTCTGTTAGATTTTTTTTCCTTTTTTTTTTTTTTCCTGCAGTATTTGCTATCTCAAAAGAATTGAAGGCAGATTTTTGTTTCATTGAACTTTAGATTGTGACATAGAACCTAAAAAGGCCTCTTGAAAACTGCTGGAAAACAGATAAGAATATATGAATTAAGTTTTCTTGAGATATGTATTTGAACCTATAAGTCATACTCTACCTTTTTCAGACTATTAACTTCTAGGCTAAGTGGGGAGTAGAGGAAGGAAATCTTGGAGAAGCATAGTGAAATTGCACTGTCATGTAGCCTTTCTTGAGCTGGTCTTAAAAAAAAAAATAAAAGAAAAAAGCAAATAGAAAGAGAAAAATAGAACAAAAAAAGCATTTCAGTTGCTTTTAATTTTACATAGACATAAAAATTATTCTGACTACATGTTTAGTTCTTGATATGTTTTTGCTGTGAAGGTATGAGATTTGCATAAAAGGTATAGGATGAATTCCACATTTATCTTTCTGTTTCAGCAAGAGGTGACAACAAAGTAGGGACTGACTTGCCCAAACACAGTTGTCTGCTGCCATATGGGCAGACAGCCTGTTTTGTCCTTTTCTGCCATCCAGAAAAGTGCAAACCCCTTTTTTACCAGCACTGATCAGATGCTTTTGGATATCCTCAGGTACATCAGTTTCTCCAGTGCCTGTGTTTAGCTAACTGACTCAAGTATGACTTTAGGAAGTCACTGTATAATGCAGGAAAGCAATTCAGAAGAGTATTATTTTCTTTTGAAAGTTTTTATCATCTTACATTTTGTGGCAAAATATAAAATACTGCCTCTCTGAAAAGACAGGGAGGAAGAGCTCTCCAAAATGTTTTCTGAGGATGTTGAAATAATATTGTTGTGTTTGCTTACAGGGCATATTACAAGAATAGGTTCAAATAAAGCTGAATCACTAAATTAGGTATAGATGTTTCCAGTGGAAAAAATGTAAGTGGCTCTTGATCAGAACTGGTAACATACCTGCAAAAAGGCACTCACCAATTGTTAGTCTGAAGGTTGAGTGAGGTTGACGATAGTCACAGTCAAGGACTAGAGTCTGTGAAAAGTGAAGGAGTTAAAAAGGGGAGCTGGTTGAATACTTAGGACTGTCTTAGTTATGTTTTTCTCTATTATTTAGAGTTGTGTTTTCAGTCTTTTAAGATAATGTCTTTCCTAAGATTCAGTTACAGTGGGGGAATAATGTGAATGGTGAAATTCTGCTACAGAAAGACATCAGGGAATATTTAATTTTCATGAACTTATTTTTTATTTCATTGTAGTAGGGTTTTTTTGTTGTTGTTGTTGCTTGTTTTGTTTTTTGGTTTTTTTTGCTGGGATGTGGTCATAAAACTTGTGATATACAGCAAAAGAACTAAAAAAAGGAGCAGAAATGGTAGAGAGAGCTTAGGAAATAGTGTTCTGAAACTAGTATTTGCCATGCATGTTATTAATAGAGAGTATAAAATCTTGGTGGAAAAATAAAGGTGTTATGGAAACTCTGAATTGCACAGTATCTATATAAAGTAAATACTTCTTATGATGCTTGATTTATAAAATATTGTAACAGTCTTGAAAATAGTGTATCATTCCTCCTTTATCCACTGATAAAATAGAATGCTTAATTTACAATGAATCAGCCCTAAGGCCAAGTACCGAATGTTTCATTTACATTAAAAAGGTTTGGGAAAAAGATCAACACAAGAGATAACGAAAAGACAGTAGAGAGGAGGTGGAAACAACAAATTGAATCAGAATAGATATATTTGGGATAAGATATGTATATAATTGAAACTTAATTTGTACTGCAAAGAAAAAAAACTGGAAAACAAGGATATAAATGAATAAAACCAAAAGAATGTCAAAGTTGAAAAAATGAAAGAGTGTTAATTGAAAAGTATCTTTCCTAGGTAATTTCACAAAGGTAAAGAAATTACTAGATAGATTGTCAGTATCTTGTTTGTTTATCATTTTACACTTTCACCAGCTTGTTTCCTACTGTATAATCTCTAACTCAATCTCTGGTCTGCAAAAAAAATAAAATCTAAATTTTCAATCTTTAGCTAATGCTAAAGGTCATGCTAAATTTGAGAATAGGTTAAACTGGCAGTTTTGGCCCACCACCTTTTTCATAAGTGTTGAATACGGTTAAAACAGTTCATGCAGGTTACCTTTCCAGGAAACCTGGGTTTTTTTGATTAATTTATGTGGCTCAGTGTCTTGCATTTGCGAGCTCACATAATGAGGTGTATGGACTCTTATTAGCTGTGAGACTATGAGATGACAAAAGAAACTGGTGTTAATAGTTTCCAAGGTAACAACAGGCTTCAAAATAGTTGATTTGTTTATGAAGGCTGTTGATAAATTGAGCTTTTTCTCTCTTGAAAACAAATGAATGTTGTCAACACATAAAAAACAAACAAACAAACAAAAAAGATTTTCTAATGAAGCCTTGTACTATTGCATAGCATGATAAGAAAAAGAACTCCACAGCCCCCAAACTAATATACAGGTATTGTTAATTTGACTGTATTTGACCGTAATGGTGTAATAATGTCTAGTAATCTGCATGCAATGAACAGTTATATTTAAAAAAAATTAGTATTTTATTTTTATTAATATTAATATTCAAGGTTTATTCAAGCATTGCTTCCTCCAAGCTCAGGAGCGATGCTTCCCAACAAGGAGAAAGTCAGGCAAAACCACCAGGAGGCCTACATGGATGAACAAGTAGATCCTGGACAATCTTAAACACAAAAAGGAAGCCTACAGATGTGGAAGCAGGGACAGGTAGCCTGGGAGTAATACAGAGAAATTGTCTGAGCAGCCAGGTATCAGGTTTGGAAAGCTAAAGCCTTGATACAATTAAATCTGGCCAGAGAAGTCAAGGGGCAATAAGAAAGGCTTCCATAGGTATGTATGTGATAAAAGGTTGAGTAGGAAAAGTGTGGGCCCTTCTAGGAATGAAATAGGAGTTCTGGTTACCTGAGACACGGAGAAGACTGAGGTACTTAATGACTCTTTTGCCTCAGTCTTCACTGGCAAGTGCATCAACCACACCACCCAAGTCAGAAGGCAAAGGCAGGGACTGGGAGACTGAAGAACTGCCCACTGTAGGAGAAGATCCTACTTGTGAAGGTGCACAAGTCCATGGGATTGATGAGATGCATGGTGTGACTCTTGGGGACGGTCCTGTGCAGGGCTAAGAGCTGGACTCAATGATCCTTGTGGGTCTCTTCCAACTCAGCATATTCTGATATTCTGTGATCTCCAGAGTTTCTTATGGACTTCAAATTGTGACTCTTTCATGCAACTACATTCAAAACCATTTTTCAGGCTAAATGAGATAGATCACTGTTTCTCACAATATCATTATTAGACTGCATTTGCAAGAACTTAAATACAGTCCATGCAAAGTAGAAGTTATTGTTTTGTATCTTAGAACTTTGATAATAAAATGAATTTTGACTAAATAATTGAACTATGTAATTCATAGCAGACAATTTTAAAATCTGCTAATGCTAAGGACCAAAAGAATTTATGTTAACTTCTAGATTAATGGATCAACAAGTAATAACCATATCACCTCAAAATATTTCAAGTATTAATTGTATTTGCTGCATTTTAAACTAAGATAAATCTGTTTAATGTGTCTATAAACATTTTCCAAGGGATTTGACAAAGTATCTGTGCTTCTATAAGGGGAGGAAAAACATAGAACCATAGAAAAATCTAGTCTGGAATACACTTCCAGGGCTCATTTGGTCCAGCATTCTGTCAAAAACAGGACCTCAAGTTCATTTTTCCAGGGCCCTGTCAAAGATCTTGTTAAGCTGAATGTTGAGGCTTTCCAGAAAGAGAGGTTCCATCATTTCTCCAAGCAACATATGACAATGGTTAATTGTTGTAACAGCAAAGCTTTTATTATATTCATACAGAATTTCCCATGACAACAACTTGTGCCCATGGATTTTAGTCCTGCCACTGTGAATCCTTGTGAAGATACTCATCCACTTTCTCTGTAACTACCTTTTACTCAATGACTGTGATTGGAGTATTGTTCCCCTCCATCTACACTAGACCTTAGTCTTATGTTCTCAAGGTAGAACAGACCCAATTTCTTCAACATTTTTTTCATAAATTCCCCAGGTATCTTACCATCTTGTCAGTTCTCTGTTAGTCCCTCAGATATACCAAGGTCTCTCTTAAACTAGAAAGATCAGGACAGTTTAGTTTTCCAGGTGTGGCATACTGCATATTGAGTAGTGTGGAATAATCATTTCCCACCATCTGCTGATACACTTCTTCAGAGGGACACCTGAAAGTGGTTGCCCTTTCTTGCTGCCAAGACACACTTCTGAGTCATATTGAGCTTACTGTGCCTTGGGTATCCCAGGACCTTGTCATCAGAGTTGCTTCTCAGTCATAATTCCCCAGCCTTTAGATACAGAGTTTATCATTATTCTGTCTCAAGTGCAGAACTTCACATTTATTTTAATTAATCTTAATGCAGTTCTCTGTGTTTCAGCCTGCTGAGATCATGCTAAGTGGTGGTTTGTCTTTCCAGACTCATCTACTTCTCTTCCCAATTTGATGCCATCCACAAACTTCGTGTGTATTCAGTCCTGACATTCAGATTTACCACAAAGTTATTCAACTGTATTGGAGATGTTATGGATCCCAAGTAACTCTGCTTGTCGAGTTTTGAGTCACTTACTACCACCACAATTCGAGCTCAGTATTTCAGTCACTTTTCCACCAATTTTGCCAGTCATGTGTCCAGTCCATATCTTAGCAGCTCATTAGCAAGGAAACTGGGAGAGACCAGAGCAAATGCCTTACTAAAACCAAGACAGATCATACCCCCAGCTCTTCCCTCATCCATAGAGCTAGTTATTTCACCATAGCAGGCAATTATGTAGAAATCAAAAAATATTTATTTTAATCAGGTGTCACTAGCATGAATTTTAATCACTCAATGATGATCTGAATTATCTGATTTAATTACCTGATTATGCTATGTTTAAGTATTTCTATGACCTTTTCATATCTAATTTTCATATCTAAAAGGAATTAAATACATCTTTCATGAGGTAACCTTTAACAATATGAGATCACTTGCCTTATGCAATTTATCTAGCTAATTTAAAAATAAGAGTTTAAACTTAGATCATAGAATGCTTGTCAATAAAACAGCATTGTTTTGGGTTTTTTTTTTGACTTAACACATGCTAAATGCTGAATATAGAGTGAAATTATATCATACTCTGTTGCACAGCTATGATTTTATCCGTACATTTAAAACAATATACATTTCTTATGGGAAGTATAGTTATTCTGGTATTTCAATGTTCCTGAAGGCTGGAATATGTAGTTTAAATATTTTAGCTAAATAATAAATTTTCCAAACTTGCCTAGATGTACATTTCCTCTGAGCTAGTCTTACCTGTTTTATTTTATAAATTGAGGCTAATTTGAAGCTGCCAATCGCTTTCACTTCAATATTTTTCCTTTTGCTTTTATTGAATAGGTTCTTGGTGAAATATCTTGTTTTGCCTACAGTGAAAATAGTGATACAACCTGTAATAAAGACATAGCTTATACTGAAATTATAGTGAAAATGATAGCATTAGGAACAGAATTAACTAAGAAGCATCACTAAAATTCCTCAGGGTTCCTCTTTTAGTCTTTAAACTAACATGTTGCTCAAGCATGTGTTTAACTTTTACTCAATGCTCCCACAAAAATCCAAGAAATGTTAAAGAGATTAAGGATCTATTTTCTTTCAAAATCCTGTTATGAATTTGTAGTAATTTTGTTACGATGGTAGAAGACTTAAGTGTATGGAAGTGTGCATTTGTCAGAGACACCTATTTGCTTTTCCGTTCGAGCAGGGCTAAGGAACTTGTCACAAAATTTTCTCTCACTATTCATCTCATCAGAAAGGTGTGTTAAGAGACGTGTTAAGTACATAACAGTGCTCTACAACATTTGATCTCAACTGAATATGATCTAGAAATGTGCAAGGAAAATTTTACCTCTAGAGAAATTAAATATTAATAATTTAAAAATATCTGCTTCAAAATAATTTGCCTAAAACTTGGCTAAAGTCTGAATCTAGTGGGATTAAATCTGTTATGTACATGCAGTAAACATAAAGTTTGCTGCAGTCTCTGAGAAATTGTTTTCTTCTATATGGCATTCTGAAAACAAGTTGTCATTTTGATTATTATTATGAGGCTAGAGTTTTTAAGTCTCAATGTTTAAATTCTATTTTAAATAGTTTATTAATATCATGGGACTATGAAGATTAAGAAAAGGGAAACATGATAGCTCGTCTTTTCTTGCTATATTACTTCTGACTGTTCTCAAACATTTCCATAAAAGGCTGGAAAGCTGACCTAACCATTTTGTCATTTTTATCATTTGGGAAGGCAGGTACACATCTCTGAAGTGCTGGTCCAGTGTACAGAAACCTCAAGAAGTTAAGAGCTCTGGAACAGAATGATTAATAATGAAGCTTTATTGTTGCTTATAATTTCAAAATGTCCTGTTTTACACAAAATATTGTATTCATTATACATCATACCTGCTTCCTCTTTTTTCCATGAAGAACTTCTGATTCCTTCTTTTTAAACCACTTTTTTACATATTTGAAGACAGTTGCACTAGGCATCTTTAATCTTAGCAAACCCACATGTTCCAGTGGTTCATGATGACGGTGTTTTCAAGACTCACCCTTAGTCATTCTCAGTGCTCATCTTTTAATATTCACTAGCAAATACCTAACTCAAAGTGCTGTGCTCAAAGTAGGCAAAGAGTTTCAGATGAAGGAATATTACTACTATTAGATTACTAACTACCCCACATGTCTTTGTTTATGCAGCTCTATTTTTTTTTTTTAATTGCAAAGATAAACCACTTTGAGCATGGTTAAACCTTCTTTAAACTGTTATGCACCATACTCTCCAGATTTGTAAACCTTCTATTTATCAACTCATTCCTATCCTGTATTTCTTCAATGAATTCTGCTTATGTGTGTGAGACACACCATCCTTAGGGAATTAATTAATTTTTTTCAGAAAGCTTTTAAAATATTAAATATAGTTTGGAACGCTAAGTTTATGCTATGATGTGCCTTTAGTCCTACTCTACTTAGCATAAGCTTCAAATTTAAAGTCATAATGTATGTCACTACTATGGAATTTAGAGCAGCTTTCTGTTGGATAGAAAGTATATTTTATCTAAAAAATGATCTAACATTGTGTCTTGTCCAACAGCAAGAGTTGTCAATCATTAAAAAACAGAGAAGGTATATGATATTTTTTCCCCCAAAATCTCTAACCTTTATTCAGCTGTAGTTTAGAGAATTCTTAATACAATCTTCTGGTATAATATTTAATGTCTAATGAAAATAAAGTAATTCTTCAACATTGTATTCTAAATATCAGAAGAATTCCCTTTAATTTTCTGGGTTAAGCACCACCAATACCTAACAAAACTAGTATTTCTGAGGCACTCCACAAATTTCTGAAGGGTGCTTGCCAGCATTTATTCTTAGAAATAATTTGAATGGATTCCAGATTTCTCATTTTCTTAAAGAGTATTACAGACTGTGTGTGAACATCAAAGACATCTGTGGAAAATTGATAACAAATACCCATTTTTATATGGTATAATTACTGAAAAACATCATTATATTTTCAGGCTGTCTACTGACGTCAGTCATATATTTTTGTTTCTTCACTTATGGGACTTGAATTGAAAAAAAACCACTCTGTAAGTAACTGAAATAGATCATTGTTTTACGGCAGTTTTAAATTCTTTCACTAGCTTAGACATATTGGTCATAGTCCATATAGGACTAGCTTTGAAGAGGATATTTGCCATTTCTTTAATATGCTTTTCAGAAAGCAGTGTAAGGCAGTGTAAGGCAGCATTTACTACCATGCAATTATTCACAATTAGAATTTAAATTGATTCTAAAAGGGAAGACTCTGCTGGCCATTCTGAACTGTTGACGTGGCCAAAATATTATCTGCAATGAAGAATAGTCTCTGACCACCTGGAAAAAAGGATGCTTAAAGATGAGGGCAGAATGAAGGTTCTATTAGTACCATTTCCCTTCCCTT
>VXBX01007598.1:178320-210315 GCA_013400415.1 Scytalopus superciliaris
TAACATAAAGGATGTTCTGATCAGTATTATAATGAAATTTAATATTTGATGTTAGATTATTAACTTATCATGAATTTTTCCTTTTATTATTGATGCATAATCAGTATATTAATCAGGTTCATCAATGATATAATATCCAGAATTCAGCACAGCAGAAAAATTAATTGATGGATTGATAAAAAGCATGCCTTATTATGATTTCCATTTTATATACTCTTCAGTAAGTGATTTTATAGGTGAACCATTTTATTACTAAACACTTAATGCCTTGTTTATTTAAGTGGATCCATATTCGTGCATAATTTTATGTTAAGCAAGAGGAAATATCAGACCAATTTTTTAATGTAGAAATAGCCTTATTCTGAGAAGTTTAAAATATTATTTGTCACAACGAGTGCCACGAATTTTAAGATTACATCTTTTACCAGAATTTGCTTTGTTCTTCACAAATGTATATTTTAGTGAGAAGAATGTGAAATTATGGAAATATACTCTCCTCACAGAAGAAATAACATTTAAATATCTTGGTTAATGCAGTTTAATGACAACTGCTATAATGGTACAACTGAATTTTGAAAAAAATATTTTTCTTCTTTCATCAATAGTATATCAAACTGACTTGAATAAAAGTCTATAGTATATATTAATGATATGTGAAACAATTATTATTTAAACTGCAAAAATTATGTCTATCTGAGTCAAATAAGGCATATCTAACCAAGTATTACTCTTTGAAATAATGATGCATAGTATAACAATTTTTGTCCTTTGCTTTGACCCTTAAAGAATCTTACATTAAATTGCATGACGACTCTGACTACAGTGTCAGAAACATAGAGTTATAGCTAAAAAAAAATACTTGTGTGATGAGTATTAATTAAAAATTGTTATCCTAGGAAATCAAAATTTGTGATTTTCACTTCATGCAAAAATTCAAATTTAGTTTTGTCCATATGAAATGAGAGTCAAGTTTATTTATTCCTTATGTTTTGTGGGGTTTTTTAATAAAATAATTAACACAAGTATCATTAAACAATGAAAAAAAAGAAGTAGGGTTTGATGTAGTCAGATATCAATAGACAGACATTCTGGTGGAAGGTAACACAGAATAAAAAAAAGAAAGGAATAAGGGATTGAATATGCAGTAAAAAACTCAAAGTACCTCACCAACACCCCTTCAAAACAATATCAAAGGGACATATTTGCTAATTTTTAATTTTTTTTCTATTAGAAAAATGAAGTTTTAATTCCAAAATTAGTGAGAAATATTTTTAAATGCTTCTTTCTGCCTTATTATCATGTAAAAGAAGGTACATGATAAAAATACTCATTCTACAGCAACAAAAAGAGTATCTATTTAAGAACAGTTCTGATATCCGAATCCAATGTTAAAGATCAAACTTAGGAATTCTGCATATTGCTTAGGAATAACAGGCAATATTCAGAGTATGAGGATTATTTTGAAATAGCAAATCCCAAGTTTATTTCAAACTTTCTTCCTCTTTGGGAGATGCCATAGAGAAGACTGAGATAAACAATGATGTAGATGTACTCAGTCATACTGTGATAAACACATTACCAGTAGCTCAAATGTAGAAAGGGACATATTCTTTAACTGCACAGAGATATAGATATATATTTTGAGTGCATTATATAATTAATACTTAATTGTTACAAATTAAACACTTATGAACTAGTTTTAAATATTACAACTTGTTAGTCTCAATTCACTCAAGAAGATAAATCTTTACCAAGCATACTATTTATGTTTCCTGTTATCAGTTCTTGGACAGCTGCATCAGGGACATTGGTACAAACTAATAGTGTAATCTCAAGGTAGACAATAAATAATCAGTCCTTTAGCATCCTGGAATTTTTTCTCTACTGAACTAGTGCCTTCTCATATTCTCTTGAGAAAGATAAAAGTGAGAGAATGTGACTTATCTTTTTCATCAAAAGCAGTTCTTTACCAGAAGAAATATAGTAATGCTCAGACTCATGGTTTGTTTGGTTGCTTGTTTTTTTTTTCCTTTTTTCTTTCTAGTGGGCTTTTTGCATGATTTATGATGAACTTGTCATTGCTCTAATGATCTGAACATAGTTTTCAAGGTTCACTCTCTCCAGTTGTTAGTCTACACATTTCTTGTTGAATCATTGGATGTAATCATCACCTCAAAGTAGATTAAAATTACCAGCTGCCTCTTTCCTATTTTGCTTTCACCTACAAATTGTACTTTAAGTGTGAGCTAGGTCTTATCTACCAGGAGGTAATAATAGGCACTTACATCTCACAATATTTCTCCATTTTTTTCCTTCTAACTCAGAGAGATTTGATTATTAAAAGCCAAATTTGGGAGCCTAGTATCAAGAAAATAAGATTTTTTTCTTAACATGCAAGTGAACTGCTTTTAAAAGTAGAGAACAATCATCCATTGCTTGCCTTTCTGAAAGTGCAACTTCAATTAGTTTAGCGAAGGAAAATAAATTATCTGTGGCACATGCTGTTGGCTACTAAAAGTACTATAGGACATTTGCTCTCGATTTTGTATTCTTCTGAAGTATTTAGAACTATTAATTTTATTAGAGATAAGATTCTTGTAGACTGTTCTTTATTAAACCACAGTAGTGTCCAGCCTTTTTTATTATTATCATTAATGAATATAGCTCACGGACAAGGTGATTGAGGGTCTTGGTGTGGGCCTTCAGTCGCCTTAGGTTGAATAGGCTTCCATCAGTACGGTATCGGATGTAGATGCCACTGTCTTCTTTGAGGTCTGCCATGGCCCTTTGGAGCATCATACTGAAGAAAATCGTGAATAAGGTTGGTGCGAGAACACAGCCTTGTTTCACACCNGAACCATGCCTCGTCAATTCCACCCGAGGAGACTTTCCACTGTGCCTTTTGTGACTGGACTTGCCTATCGCACATTGGCCTTTTTAGCCACCAGCGCGCTTGTAGCAAACATGGGTAGAGCCCTTCTCAAATCTTCGTTCGCGAAGCCCAGCCATGACGATGATGGTGATTATTATTAATGAATATAATAATTTTCTTTTCATAATTGTAAAGCTGCCACTTTATATACACCCCAAATCATGGAAACTACTTCAAATTCTGAACCCAAAATACACCTCCTTTAACAATGACCACCGAGTATTGTAAAACCCCTAATTCAATTTTCCCACAATTTTCCAGATTTGTGTACAAACTTTGCAGCAATATTTGCATATCCTTTTTTCCCCTTTACTTACTTCAGTTCATTCATGAAAGAAAAAAAAACTACAAATATTCCTTACTTAAACTGTGCTCATATTTTATCAGGTTACAAACTCCAACAGATAAAATGTGAATTTCTCTTTTTCATTGACTGCCTTGTTCCCGTGGACAAAATATTTTTCTGTTTTTTTTTTTTTTTCCCAGGTCCCCCAAACCATTTATAATCTATGAAAAATATTATTTCTTTTAAGAAAAAGTTCTAAACCCAGCTAATTATCTCATACCACATGTTCTGACAAGAAATGAAAGCGTGACTATTTAAAATTTCCTCAAAGTGATTACATTCAGAATAGTTGTAAATAGTTTAGGAAAAAATCAGAAACTCACTCAGTGTGAGCATTTGTGCATGTGTGAAGGATATATATAGTCAATCAAGGAATAACTGAATCGTAATTATGGTCATCATGCTTTCCAGTTATTTATTCATACAAACCCATATGCTTATACATCAGTTTCAGTACAAATCTGTTCAAAGACAGAAAACTAGTCTGATTTTATTCTTTGCAGGAATCAAACTTATCAGTTTTAATCATAGTTGCCAGCTTCTAGGTTGTCCTTCACATCTCACTGGTCAGCTAACAATAATGAACATATATTACTCACATACAGCTCAATCCTAATTACTCTTCTCAGTCTACAATATAAACAATCAGAGACGCATGATCTGAATGCTGACTCACTTTTTAAGCTTTCTGAGTTTTCTCAGCTTCTCTACAGACTGATCTCCAAAGATACTAAAAAAACCCACAGTGGATACATCAGACTGGCTATAATACAAGTATGCAGGGATCCAGGGCCTTTATTTAGGCTACAGAACATACTGTTTCAAAGATGATAGATGAACTATTAATTGAAATATGGAGTTCATTTACTGCCTTATATCTAGAAGGATTCAAAACTGAACTAGAAGGTTCTCAAAGCTATTACAATATCTCTCAAAATGTAAAGAGTGTATGTGTACCTCATCCAGAATCTATCTACTGGAGACCAGAACAGGACCTTTGTAACAGGCAAATTTTTTTCATATTTTTCCACAGATGAGTTGTTATATCTCTTTCTCACACTGGAAAAAATTCTGTGGGTTTCAAGATTCCTGGATAAAAATTTCATCAAAGAAGTGCTGATTTTCTCACACCATATTAACTGAATTGATAATTTCATAAACCTTGATAACATTTGGACACTTTAAAATATACCTATAAACAGACACATAAGAATGGCTGCCATGCTTGGTTTTCTGAAATAGGAGAACTTTATTCTTGGATATTCTGAATACACACTGTATAATTACACAAGGTTATCAATCCTTGCTCTGATCAGTACTTTCCAGGAAGAAACCTTGGGTGATGTAAAAATAAGCACTTCCCAGTTTATGGACAAGAATATTTGAACTGAAGAAGATACAAATCTCCAGAGACAGAAAATAAGGGATATAGGAGAGGAATAAACTGACATAATTTGTTATTTGGAGAAAATGACAAAGCAAGGTAAAGTATAATGTGACTGTTTGAATTGTAATGTTATCAGAATGGTACTTCCATTCTGTAATCTCTCCTCAAAGACAAAATTAACATATTCATTAATGATCTGGATCACAGGACAGTGTGTAGCAAAAACAAGTTTGCTCATGACACAAAACTGGGAGGAGTGGCTGATATGCCAGAGAGTCATGCTGTCATCCAGTGGGACCTCAACAGCCTTGAAATAGGGGCTGAAAAGAATTTCATGAAGTTCAATAAAGAGAAGTAAAAAGTTCTGCACCTGCAGAGGAACAACTCTTGTGCACCAGCACATGCTGGAGGCCACCCAGGTGGAAAGTAGCTTGACCAAGAAGGGTCTGGGGATACTGGTGGTCACCAAGTTAAACATAAGCTAGTGGAGTACCTCTCTGGGAAAGGAAAATGTTATCCTGGGCTGCATTAGGCAAATTTCTTGCAGCAGGTTGAGGGAGATGATCCTTGCCCACTGCTCAGCTGTGGAGAGGCCACATCTGGAGTACTGTGTCCAGTTCTGTGCTCCCAAAGGTAAGAAAGACATGAACATACCACACACAGTGAAAGGCCACAAAGGTCATGAAGGGACTGCAGCATCTCATCTCTCATGTGGGGAAAGGCTGACAGAGGTGGCACTGATTCACCTAGAGAACAGAAGGCTCAAAGGGAATCTTATCAATGTATATAAATACCTGAAGGGAGGGTGCAAAGAAGGTAGAACTAGACCGTTCTTAATGCTGCCTAGCGGCAGGAAAAGAATCAGGAAACAAACCAAAACACAGGAGGGAAAAGAAAAACAAAACAAAACAAACAAACAAACAGGAAAAATATTTCACTGAGCACTGGCACAGATTTCCCAGAGAGATTCTGGAATCTCTACCCTTGGCAAGTGGCTCTAGGTGGCCCTGCTTAAGCAGTGGCTTCGATCAGATAACCTCCAACTTGAACCATTCTGTGATTCTGTGATGACTAATGAATGGAAGATGACATCCAACTGTTTTAAAGAGATTCAAATTTTTCTTTACAGTGGGCAAGTTGTAAGGCCTCCTAAGAATCATTGAATCAGAGAATATGCTGCATTGGAAGGGACCCACAAGAGTCACTGAGACCAACTCCTTGCTCTGCACAGGGCCCTCTCCAAGAGTCACACCATGTTCTTGAACTCTGTCAGGCTTGGTGCTGTGACGACTTCCCTGGAGAGACTTCTCCTGTGCCCAGTTGGGCTCTGGGTGAAGAAACTTTTCCTAATATCCAACCTACACCTCCACTGATGCATCTTCAGACCATTCCCTTGGGTCCTGTCACTGGTCACCACAGAGAAGAGATCAGTGCCTGTCCCTCCTCTTCCTCTCATGAGGAGGTTGTAACTGCAATGAGGTCACCCATCAGTCTCCCTGAAACTGTATGGAAAGCTAGATAAATAATTGGCTGATAGAACTTTTCTCCTCTGGGAAGCCTCAGTTACCGTTTCATTGTTTATGCACCAAAATAATAATAAAGTAATGTCTGACAGTGGTGCCAACGGTTCTCAAGTGTAAGCTTAGGGGAGTAGTACAGATATGTATGTCTGTAGAATTTGCTTTAACATATGACCATTTGAAAAAGTCATGGCATGCATTTAATTGAACTGTGTCTTATTTTAATTTCAAAAATTCATTTTCAGAGTTGCCTAAATGGCTTAGGAATACGGTGTTAGCATTTGTCCAGCTGATATCTAATCTTCTGAAAGAAATTCATGAGTCTGGCTATTAATGATTTGAGGACAGCTCTCCTTTCTTATCTTGTACTTGTCAACATACTTGGGACAATTTCCATTTGTTTCTAAAGCCTGTCAAATGTATAATTAGATTTGAATCCCACTGCTTTAGGTGATATTTTGGCAAGCTGTTTTAAGCTGTTAAGGTCTGTCCTCCCTCTTTATCTTGAAAGAATGACTTCAATGTCTAAAGATTTTTATATGCTACAGGTAATATATTTTGTCTGTGATAACAGTATTGTAGAGAGTGGCTGAAGAAGATGCTTAAGTATGGCCTGGAGCAGATTATATACATAGAGGTTTATCTGTCAGCTGTATTACTGATTAAATGCATAGATTGCATAATTTGTCCTTCTAGTAATGTAGGGTAGTAGTGGCTAAGTCTTTCAAAAAGGTCTGACTGCTTCCATTATGTACATGACAGGGACAGTGACAAACCTATACAGTATGTGCAATTACACACGATCTTTCCAGTGGATTTTGTATGATTTTGAAAACCAATTAGTTCTTCTAAATAGCAACTCTTTACTGCTGCTGTGGATCAGAAATACATTTCTGCGATTTGTGAATAAAGCCTGAACAGGAGTTGTATGATCACTCTAAAAACTGAGACCCCGGGATATACTCAAGTCAGTGATCTTGTGCAAAAATTCATATCAAAAGCAGTGAAGATTCTACTTCTTCATATTGCTTTCTACCTCCAGGATATATGGTCTGGCACAGCTGGGGAGGTGATATGTGCAAAGAAATTTGATTGCTTTTTTACAGTTGTAAGAGACGTGGAATTTGTGACATGGTCCAATTTCTTTCTGTTTGTGGCTTCCATTCTCCACTACTGTTCCACTGGAGGAGGATCTAATTTAAGATATTTTGCTCCCCATCCTTTGCAAGGTTTTATGACACCCTCAGGTGTGCTGATTCAGCTGTGTGGCCGTGCTCAAAACCTGACAACTGCAACAAGACATTTGAAGAGTAAAACACACTATCTCTCTTTATTTATTTCAGTGGATCATTTCAGGAAATGTAGGTTATAGTAAGATGACAAAGTAATGGAATTGAACAGGGATGGTAATCTTTCCTGAGAAAAAGCAACTGTGGAAACAGAAAAGGCAGAACCCTGAATATTTGCAACCACTGCTGATGGGGTACTAACATAAAGCATAACATAAACCATAAAAGGTTTAATGAAGCAGAGAGACTTTTTCACATAAAATTAATTCTTAGCTATTGTTATGCTGTTTACACACCAGACTATACTTGCATAGTGTTCTACACTAAGAGAGATAGGGGGGTTGTTTGTTTCAAAGGAGTAAGAGGAGAAATACCTCTGGGTCTTTCAATTCTTGAGTGTTCTGCTTGTTCTTTGACTGGCAATAAATAACAATCTACCTCTTCCTCTAAGTAAAAAGAAAGTGTATCACTCATATAGCAATTCTCTTTCTGAATTGCTTTCTCAGATAGAATAAATCAACAAATACTTCCTCATCAAAATCATTGTTACCATGTTAGTTCATATTAGCTGAAAATGTGGTGCATTTTTACAGCGTACTCTTTCTCATGCTACTCAGGTCTGTGCTTGCTGAGCTGTTTTCTCCCTTTCTGCTGCACAGTGTTTCTAAAGACATGCATATTTGGAAATAATTCCAGTGTTAAGAGTCTGTGTTTTATTCTCTCTGAGCCCTTCAGAAATTCCTTTTTATGACTTTTTTTTTACATATCATATCATATCATATCATATCATATCATATCATATCATATCATATCATAAGAACTGCCTTGTGATCCTATGGCCCCTCTTTCAATTAATTTTAGTGATGGAAAAAAAGTGACTATTATATATCTCCTTTCTAGAGGCTTCCACTGCTTGTCCAAAGTCATAGAATCATTGAATGGTATGGTCTGGAAGTGACCTTAAAGATCATCTAGTTCGAACACCTTCCACCATGGACAGGGATGCCACCCACTAGATCAGATTGCTCAGGACCTCATTTAACCTGTCCAAGAACCCTTCCAGGGATGGGATATGCACAATTTCTCTGGGCAACATGTTTCAATGTCTCACAATCCTTACAGTAAAGAATTACTTTCTAATATCTATTATAAATCTCTCATCTTCTAGTTTAAAACTGTTCCCCCTGGTCTATCTGTCCTATGGATTATCTTTCCATGCAAAATGTCCCTCTTCTTCTCTTTTATAAGCTCTCTTTAAGTACTTGAAAGTCAGTGAGGTGCGGTGAAGTCTCCCCAGAGCATTCTTTTCTCCAGAACAATTCCAGCTCTCTAAGCCCGTCTTCATAGGAGAGAGGCTTCACCCCTCTAATCATCTTGGTCCAAGGCCCATTCTACATAAAATTTTGTACAGCAAGCAGCATAAGTTTATGTAATAAGTGGTATAATAAATGGAAATTGTTCTAGCTCTGCTGTTCGGACTACTCTTGTGATTCTAGCAAGATACTTTATGAGACAGTCAGGAAAACTCATGTTTCCCTGCTTGCAGGCATGGTGAGTATAGCGTGAGTAATATAACATAAGCAATCTTTTTTTTTTTTTTTTTTTCTTTTTTTTTTTAGTTTTGGGTCCTCTATAGCCACTAAACATTAATAAACTGGAGTGAGTTAGGTGGAGGACCACCGCAAAGTGGTAATGGAACACTTGCCCTGGGACCTTGTCCAACGTGGAGAAGAGACAGCTTCAGGAGGACTGAACATCTGTCCACAAAGCCTGTGGGGAGGATATTGAGAAATCACTCTCAGCTTCTTCACAGGGGTGCACAGTAGTAAAACAAGAGAAAATGGAGCTTTTTGTTAGAAGAAATATGCACACTGAACATAAGGAGAAAACTTCCCTGTGTGGACAGTCACACAGTGGAACAGGCTGCTCCAATCTCTCCCCATCCCTAGAGACTTTTAAGACCCAACTCGATAAAGCCCTGAGCTGAGATCTGACCCTGCTCTGAACAGAATGAATTCTAGACTAGAATTCATTTCTATCCTGAAATCCATTCCAGCCTGAATGATGCTGAATTGTACTATGATTCCTTCACTTTAAGAATGCGCAAATATTTAAACTACAGTAACATAGCAACTTTTAGACTTGCTCAGTGTTATTATTTTAAATTATTTAAAGAAATTAAAACATTTAATAAAAATTTGGCAATAAAATTAATATTCTTAATCATTTTTACAGGAATTTTCTAAAAATTATGTAATTTAACAAAAATCATGTCTTTGTCCATTCCATTTAATCTCAGATGTGTAACAATTATCTCGGGTCATATTCATTTTTGGGAACAAATTTTCTTTTGACTGGAAAAAGAAGTTTTACCTTCATTAACAATCAAGAGCAGTTCCTGTTGTGTTTTTTTTCTGTCAGTCTCATCTGTTAATGATCTCAGAGTCATACCAGACAATTCTAACAAAGCACTGCTATTGTTCCCCCTGTCCCCTGAAATATATGTACTTCTTAAAATGAAAAAAAAAAAATCATAAACAAATGACCAACAGTGTTCTGTCTAATAAATGGTTAACAATAGATTTAGATTACGTGAAGGTGATTCACACTGCCCTTGCATAATCCTGATCACAAAATATGGATATGCTAGCCAGTTACAGGTGTCAGAAAGAGCTGCAAGAGGATTATTTTCTTTAATGAAAACTATGCAGGTCCTTCAACAAAGGGAGGACCTACATAATTTCCACATGGATATATGGTCCTCCCATGTCACCTCCTTTCAAAGCTAAGAAAATTATAAAAGTGGCAAAAGATAGCTAGCTACTTATTCTTCTGGGTCACTTGTGTGCCTTATTTCATACAATCAGATTTCTAATTCAGAATATGTGCAAGATATAATAGTGAAATGCTGGTATTTTCAAAATTGAATTGCATTTTTCTGCTATGAGCCAGCACACACTGCAGTTCATTATGATATGAACTACCACTTTGCATTTTTTAAACCTTTGAAAGCAAGGCTGGTGCATTTTGCTGCTGATGTTGAAAATTCGTGCATAAATAGGTACTGTAAGATCAATTAATACGTACTCAGGACACAAGAAAAAGAGTTTTATAATGCAAGGTCAATGTCTCTTGTTCCCTATTGATTTTTTTTTCTATCGATTCATACCATTGATAGTGCCTCCCTTGTAACTTGTTCTCAAAGTAGCGTAGAGTGTCAGGATGAAAGTGCTTTTCTCTATCCTTTTAAAAACATACTAGCTACATTGCCATAAGAACTACTTTTCCACAACAAGTTTGCAGCATGCATGATTGCTTTCAAGGACATAAAGATTTGATCAAAAATTGGTGATACTCAACACCATTAATATTGCTTTAACAATATTTTAACGTTTTGCTTTTAATTTTTGCAGAACGTCCTACTCAACTTTCTGTAACTCTGCCTTTATGTGCCTCTCTCTCTCTCTCTCTATATATATATATATATATATGTGTGTGTGTGTGTGTGTATGTATACTTGGCAGATTCATAGAAAAGACAATCTGAAGTTGGTTAAAGGAGAAAGGTGGAGTTAACATTTTATGAGGTTTTTCTATCTGTTCATTTTCTTTTTTTTTTTTTTCAAAGCATTTTGTGTGACATAGAGCTAAATAAAACTCAGCACACAGAATCACAGAACAGGTTGAGTGGATGACCTTACAGATCATCTAGTTCTAAGTCCCCTGCCATGGGCAGGAACACCTTCCACTAGACCAGGTTGCTTAAAGCCCCATCCAGCCTGGCCTTGAAGGGATGGGGCATCCACAACTTCTCTGGGCAACCTGTTCCAGTGCCTCACCACCCTCACAGTAAACAATTTCTTCCTAATACCTAACCCACGCCTACCCTCTTTCAGTTTGAAGCCATCTCCCCTCATTGTATCACTACATGCCCTAAATTAAAGTATTCAAGGCCTGCTGACTAAAATATCTTGTTTTCTCATAGTCAGACAATGTAAGTTTTAGGAAGTCCACATCTGACTAAAACATGACCAGAAAGTAAGACTAGGGCAGTTAAGTCTGACTGCCATGAAAAGTAACAGTTTTACAGCTTCAGGAGAAGCACTAGGCTTTTAAATATAACTAGAATTGATCTGTCAAAATTATAAAATAGAAAAAAAAAAAAAAGGTGAAATACAACCCAATGACCTTCATAATTGGAAAATATAAACATTTCATATTGCAAAAATATAAAGCTCTTTGAGAGACTTCTGATGTCTTCAATTTATCATTTTGCTATGACACACAGATATGACAGCTGTTGGAGGCAGGTAAACAGCCATACACTTTCAAGGTGTCAGTAAAACTGACAGAATTTATGAGGAGTTGCAACCTTTTCTTGCATCCCAACTTTGATTAAAAATTCAAGGATATTTTCAAAGCTTCCAAACAAATGTCTCAGCACAAAATTTACAAAATAAGGAATTTTAAATTATTAAATTTTCATCATTTTCTGATTTTAGTTAAACAATTAGGACTGAAGCCATATGACATAGTTTTAACCATCTAAAGGTTAGGTTTCAAATTAGCTATGTGTTTCTCTCACAGTGACCATCGCCTAGAGAGGCAATGCACCCCAACTGAAATAGGTGTCTAAAATACATTGTGGATAACTATACCTCTTTCCACTTTTTAAGTCACATGTCTCTTTTACATTCCATATTACTGAATTTCAGGTTAATTCTTTCCTGCATCTTCCTGAAAAGTCCATGAAATATGTTTTTAAACTAATAGTATTTATAATAGTGAAGCTACCATGGAGTATAGCAGATACATTCTGGCAGAACAGTACAAAAACCCACATGGACATATCAGAGATGCTACAGTCATCAGTGTCCAACACACATGCACAGACTCACACAACAGTTCTCATATTAATTGGAAGCTCCCATGTACAGAGTCATATATTTAAGCAAACCTAGTTCACTATTACAAGAGTGTCAATTTTTCTGAAGTTTGCTTTAGAGCATTGATCTTGACAAACAAACATGCCTTCCTGACTGCTGTGAACCACTCACAACAGCTCTTTTCTGCACTATTATTAGATCTAGAAGTTTTTCTGCTTAAAGTCCATAGTTATCTCTGCCAAATATAGAATTCATGTGCACTTTAAAAAAAAGGGGAAAAAAAAAGGAAAGAAAAAAGCAGCTTTACAAGTTTTGTGTTGATTCCATGCTCATTTTTTGATGATACCAAACTCAGGTTCAAAAGGAACAGTTGTTCTAAATAGGCAGAGTGTAAATGTTACATGTTCTTGCAACAATAGTTGCAAACAATACAAATATTCCCTTTTCTGTTTATCCAAACTCTCATTCTTTGAATAATGTTCATCTTAGTCTGTTTTGTGTTTTCCAGTCAGATGAGGAGAACTGCAGGTAAGAGTCTTTCATTAAAGACTTGTCTGATTTAATTAATCTTTAATTATTGTGCAAAACAAATGAAAGGATAGCTTCGATCAGCAAATTCATTTGCAACATTTATCAACTAGTTGATCTTTATCACCCACCCAGATGACAGTAAATCAAATGCACACCCCTTTTCAATTCATGAAGCAAATGATTAAAGTGTCCATAAGAGTCCCTATCCTAAGTAAATCTAATTGTGTGTGAATAATCAGTTCAGTTCTATGATGAATGTGCCACCATAGATCTAGTCCATAGCCAAATCATTTTTTGAATTATCCTTGCTTTAAAGAGAACATTCTTAAACTTGTGGCTTTTCCTTCTTCCTCATCCACTGATTGTTAAATATATATCATAATAACTACATAATTTTGCCTTGCTTTGTCCTTGACCTTTCACATCAACTCTAGGCACTGCCTTCACTTGACTTTTATAATTGTAACACATTCCAAACACACATATATATGTATCTTATTAAAAATCAGATAAGCAAGAAGATAAGCACAAGAAATATTGTATTTCACTACAAAGGCTTTATTAGTCCAAACTGAATTTTAATATTTTCCATCACACAGTTTTGATAGTTATGACCATTTTCACTTGACTAAGAATCTTCTCAACTGAAAATGAAGAAAAAGAAATCTTAACTGTATTTGTTTATTGCAGAATATAAACAGTACCAAAATCACACTTTCTCCTTCAAAACACATTGCTTGACATCTGCTGTTCTTAAATATTTACGAACCCATTCTTTTTTCGCCTGGACTTCTATGATAGCATATTTAAGGTTTCACGAGACTTCTGTTTATGGCCAAAATTTCATTTAGAGAACTTAAATATGGTTTTCAAACTTCTAGGGATTTGTTCATCAGTATCTAATTAAATAATGATAAATTAACATGACAAATAAGCACCTAGACTTAACTGATACCACAGTTTATTTCATTTTTCTTCAAGTATGCATACATAAAATAAAATGTTTTTCTTTACCTCTCATCATAAAAATAGTTTAAGAAAGATCTCTGTTGACATAACACATTAAAGGGAGAACAAAGGTTTTATAACTCGTTATATTTACTTGGTTAACTAAAACCAAAGAACTAGCTATAACGGCCTTGAAACAGGTGAAAAGTAAGAAACTTAAAAGGGAAAAGAATATTTTGTATATTAATTCTTTCTATATATACATGAGGAAGAGAGAAAAAAGGATTCACATAAGAAATCACACGTACCCTTTGGAAATGCAAAATCCTGATGTACAATAGAGTCCTGGTTTTGTTTTGGTTTGAGTGGTGATGGTGGTTGTTGTTGTTGCTATTATTGTTATTATTATTCATTATCCGACAGGGGTCATCTATTTGTAAGATGCCCTTCATGACAATGCAGTTTTATTAACTACCACTTTCACCCATGATAATGGTATGAGTGAAATGTTTACTTATCTGAAGTATTCCATAGCTATCAATGAAAATGCACCCATCACATAAGAGAAAGTGAATCCCATATGAACATCCCATCAGTCAGCTGGCTTCAAGAGCTACACTGATTTAAACCTCCTCCATATCTGGCTCAAGCATATTTCAGATGACTGGACGCCATCCACAGGCAACCTGCTGGGTCACCAGGGATGGATCGTATGTACAAAAATAATGAAAATGTTGTGCTGTGTCCCTAGGGCAAATATATACTCACAAATGACAATTTGAATACATACTCAAACATTAAGTCAAATTAGGGAATTGTTTATTCCCTACTAACTGGAACATTATTTGATCCCTTCATTGTAATCCAGGCTTTGATTTGTATGTGATTATGAATGTAAATACTTATTTAAAACTAAAGACTTACAAATTTTCATTAGTGAAGTATTTAATGGGACAGTTTGCCAGGCTTTTTTTAACATGATATGAAGTGATCTCATTAAATTATTAAGCAAGTGGTTTAATTATGCAAACTTTCACATTTCTAACTGAAAAGCAGATGTTTTATTGGAAAACATATTGCTTCATGAGAGCAATATCTAGACACAGTCACAGATTAAGACCTAATGACAGTTTGAAGGCTAAAGGCATTTGGATACCAAAATACTTTAATCACAGATTTATGTGATTTTACAAATTATGCAACTCCCTCTTTTGTGGGAGAGATGGGATGGTTCCAGAAAGAAGTAGGATCAGTCCGTGTGATGTATGTAGTCCTGGGCAGGGTAATGGGGTCCCCTGACCTCTCTTCTGCTCCCTGGGTTCTCTACAAATATCAGTGAAAATCTTAAGCTCCTTGTTCAGGGTCATGATGTCTCCCACCTGTCCCCAGAGTCTTTCAGGTATTCTGAGTACCCCCGACACTCTGAATTTTCATGAACTATTAGAGCTAGATAGAGCTTATTAGTGAGTAGCTCATTCAAATTGTACTTTCTTTCTCTTATTTGCCATTGCCATTCTTGGTACTCACAATCTGTTCCAGACACATCTGGTCACATTTGCACTTGTTAGTGACCAAAATGTTGTTTGCATCATTTCATTATTGATTTTATTGAACACATTGAATTTTTTTTTTTGAGACGTCTCGCTGTTCATATTTCACTTACTTCTATGAAAGCAAAGGTTTTACAGCTTCTACTGACAGTGCCTGACTTGCTGATTGCTACAAGTGTTGGTGTGTCTTACCTTTGCAGGAAGGCAGCAGATAAACAGGTAATATACTTCCAACTGCCAAGATCCTGTTCAAAAGATACAAATGGATGAGTTGCTTTTGTTTTCAAACTTAATGAAATATATATATATGCCTGTTCTCAACAGAGAATGGAATTAATTTATGTTAGCTTCTAAAAAATAAAATGAGACCTTCACAGAAGATGGATGGGTTTCATATGAACTGACAGGGAAAAGCAAAATAATGTCTATAGGGATCCCTTACAAACTTCTGGAGAGAAATCTATTCTTTAAAATGCTACACAAATTAATTACTGCTCTGAGAAACTGTGAACACTATCTGTGTGTAGCAGAGACTCCTAACAGCCTGCAAATAAACCCTTATTTCAAGTATCATCTTTCCCTTAAATCAGAATATTTGGGGGTAGGGGGATGTCAGTTATTATCAATACAATTTGGGGCGCTGAGAGAAAAATCTATATTTCTCTTAAGAGGAAAACTATGTTTACCTTCCTCACAACAAATAAAGGCTCAAACTTTCCTGACAGAAACGGTAGTTATTCAGCAAAGAGTTAGGCACTTGAGTAAGCTGCAATAAGATTCATAGCGAGGGAATCTCCTACAGAAAATGAGATGTTTCTCCCCTATAGCACCTTTCCCTAGTGTTTTATTCAAGGAAAGGAAACAGCTCCCTTCCTCTTTAACCCTTGTCTGAAAAAAAAGAGGGGAGCTGAGCTCAGCTGGAGAAGCTGATTAGCTCAGCCAGATGCAGTTCTTATCAGTGCTGTTTCAATTAGAAAACTTAATGTAGGGCTCTGTCAAACTGCAGCCCTTGCAGAAGTTTTTTTTCTTTTCTTATTCTCTTGGTCACAGGAAAAGGTAATGCATACCGTAAAGCATGTGTATGAGGGCTGAATTCTAGAAATATGGAAGAAGTGATGAATTCCATCACAAAACAATAAAAATGCAAAAATTATGTATGTTGCTGGAAACAAGATTCCACCTGTGTCTCTTGGCATGTAAAAGAAATACAGTTACAAGCTTATAGTAGGCACTTATAGGTTATGGTCTACTATGACACGTCCACAAAGTATTTTGCAAATGTTGGTACTATAGTTTCTGATTAGCAATTGTAATAAAGAGCTTCTGCATATTACTCTCGCCAATTAAACCAGTGACAAGTTGAGGGGGTTTGTGTGTGTGTATGAGGTTGTTTTTTTCTTTTGTTTTGTTTTATGAAACAAGAAATAAGTGATGCATTCTACTAGCCAGTATTAAGGATTATTCCATTCAAATTTCCAGGGCTGTTGACTCATCATAATGGTTCTGTCAGATTAAATCATCTAAAATTGCTCTTGAAAAACAGGTTACAGTAATGAAGTGATGCTGATGAATAAATTATCTACTCCAGAAATAAGTAATCAAATATAAAAAGCTTTTTTGACATGCTTCTTGACAGTAAAGAAAATATTATGTAATGATTACACTCCAATTCAATAGCAGTAGAAAACTGATCTATAAAATATTTAACAAACCAATCGGAGTGCAACATGCCCAGTCTCACTGGTCTATGTGAAGAGCTGAATTACTGCCTCTTCAAATTAGTCAGAAATACTTTGGTATGCTCTTTTAATCAGAAGGTCATTTTAAAGATGACAGGCAAGAGTTATTTCTATTTGGGCAAATATTTAAACTTACTACCTTGTTGTGTTTATATAAAACTGTGTGTATTGTCCTTGTGTAAGTACTTCTCTCTCTGACCTTTTCAAGCATATAGCAAATAAATCTTTCCTTGGCTTTAAAGTGGCTGTCATAGCAACACCACAGGGTTCTAGGCATGCTGACTAACAATTTCAAAACAGTCCAATCAATTTGGAGACATTTTTATTTGAAATTAATAGATGTTGGTATGAAATGACTAATCAGCTTTAAAATTGCAGTCATGAATTTAACTATCTTTCACAGCTGCATTTCCTTATGGTTTTATAAATAAGAAATTTGTATCACTCTTTATTAAGATGTGATTAAAGTGAACCATTGCAGTAAGGAAAGAACTCATGTGACAATATTGTAACATTTTCAGATTGATTTATTTTCTTGTTGGCTTTTTTTTTTCTCTTAAACTGATCAGGAATTATCTTTGTTTGAGTTAATTAAAGCAGACTTACCATCAGAGGAGTACCTATGTAAAAATGCAGTCTCAGTTTGAAATTCTTTATCTTTAAGGAAAATGTCTGTATGATTTTTTTTCCAGTCACCGGGACTTTCAACTCAACTCAGTGTCTCAAAGTCAGACTGCATACTTTCTCTGCTCTGACCCAAATTAGGTTTATGCTCAGGGTCAGGGATCCCTGTGATGTATTGTCCAGAATTAGGAAGAATCAGGTTTGGACTAGCTAGGCAAACAGCGAGAGAGTGACTAGAGGGGAAAAATATGTCATATTGTTAATTTCTCTATGGAAATTCTATATCTTAAAGATAAATTGGTTTCTTCTGTGTCTCTGTAGATCACTCACATCTAAGTCATGCCACAGGAGTATGCCTTTTACCTGTGATTATATGAAATGTAACTCAAAAGATGGATCTTCCTCCTGATGTAATTTTGATCAGAAAAATCTGGGTAATAACTGTGAATAGGATATTATCTATACTGTGACATGCCTTAGGATTTATTGCTTCTGTCTTCATGTGTATGTGTGTGCACATGTGTGAATCTGTGACTGAGTCAGTAATGCCAAAGTAGGCATTTAAAACTAGTTACTTGCTCTGAAAAAAAGAAAGTCAAGAAAACTAGCTCTGTTGAGTCCTATGAATACTGACTGTCAATAATCTGACAGATACAGTGTGATTTTTGGGTTTGTCATGTGCAGATCAGGAGTTGGAGTCGATGATCCTTGTGCGTTCCTTCCAACTCATGATATTCTCTGATTACAATTCTAATCTAATTTGGAATGCAATATAGCTAATCCATGAACATGTCAGTTAAGTGGTAAAATAAAATATGACTAATCAACTTTTTTTATATTCTTTGTTGCCAGCCTTACATCCCTTGAAAGACCTGTACGAGGAATTGTGCCTGACATAGGTTAGGCACAACCCAGTCAAAGAAACCCCAGCAAGACACTTGAAGTCCATACAGATTAGTTAATCTTCATGTTGAAAGCAATGACAAAACACTGTACATGAAAAAGGTATATATTGCAAGCAGTTATTTACATCATAACATAAACTCTATGATGTATCTTTAGTCACCAAACAGACTATGCATAAGAAACTCAAATACTGGTCCCGCCTGGTCAGAACACCGTTTGGTAAAAGCTTAAGTTTGCTAGCTTGTGTCAGCTGATGGCTCTCATGGACCAGGTCTTTGGGGCCAAAGATCCTCCCAATGTGGTGTCAGAGCAGGGCTTTGCGGCCAGAGCCAGTCCCACAGCCAAAAGCCAAAGGTGGTGGGAAGGACTCTGGCTGAGTTCCTGCTCTGTCTGCTCCCAGCCAGGGCACAGGGCAGAGCAGAGGCCAGCTGGGAACATTGTGCATCTCCATGGGGATGGAGATGGGCTGAGGATGTCCAGGATTTGCCCTGCGGCCCTGTTAGAGAATCACTGAGATAGGTACTAAGAGCTCCAGGGGATAAAAAGAGAGGTCCTAGGCCAGGGGCAGGAGACAACACAGGAGGCTTCCAAGTGTCATTTTCTTTGGTGGTGATTAATACAGATCTCAGTCTTGATGCCACCCATATCATCAATCTTAAATTTGCAAGCATGGTGAATTTTTAGCTGTAAAAGAAGTAGATTAGTGAAAAGTAGAAAACCAATTAGGATAAGGAAATTTCTCAGAGCAAATTTAAGTGCAAATGGTACAACTTTTTTTGTGTACTGGAAAAGGTGTCAGAGGAGTTCTGGAAAAGTATCTTATATTCCCAGAAAATCAGAACATGAGGAGCTCACAAATGCATTATTGGAAATTCTTGTGCAGTTTTCAAGCTTCTAGCTACAAGACTGAACATAAAATTGAGCATACAGCTATAGCATTCTAAAATTCAAGGGAGTTGCTCTAAATTGATTATGGTAGTAGGGGGATTTAACTTAGCGGGAAAAGACTTAAATGAAATAGCCAAATTACTATGATTATTTCTAATGATCTTCTAAATGGTCAGCAACCTGCCAAAGAATCAAGATTAGTTCTACATATAAGAAGTTTTCTCACAAGTTATGTGGTTTAGGTTGTTTTAAATGGAAGGAAAAGTCCCTAAAAGTTTGTATACCAGTTCTTCCTTCGTTGATGGAATGCAGTAATGTTGAGCAGTAACTGAAGATCCCTTCTGCAGATGATAGGTCTGATTCTCTAGTGCATTGTTCCTTCTGCAGTTAGCACATTTGCATTTAATTTGCAAAAGCAAAATGTTCCTAATCTGCTTTTACAGATGTGATTACAGGAGTAGAAAATCAGGGGTGGTTGTGTTGTCTGTTGTTCATGAGTATAACAGTTTGATTTCAGAATTACTCTGTGGAAATGGAATGTGGACGTGATTTTCTATCGAACCAGTTTTCATACCCATGAAGTGGAGCTAGTCCTGAAAAAAAATGAAAAAATATAGCTCTTTGAGAGTGCAGGCAGGATCAGTCTGGAAGAAAAAAGACAGTGCAGAAAGTACCATGCCTCGTCAATTCTGCCCAAGGAGACTTTCCACTGTGCCTTTTGTGACCGGACTTGCCTATCGCACATTGGCCTTTTTAGCCACCACCGCGCTTGTAGCAAGTGTGGGTAGGGCCCTTCTCAAATCTTCATTCACGAAGCCTAGCCATGATATATATATAAATATATATATATATATATGTGTGTGATGATATACACACACACACAAACATGCACACGTGTATGCCATGTATATATATTCATACATATAATTATGCCACATTTGTCAGTACCCAGACTCTTTTTCAGGACACTAAATAGTCATCCTATGTCTCTTTCAAAGCTGTGATCCGTGTTCAGTTCTCTTACTAGGAAAAGAATACTCTTGAATTTTTTACTATATTACACCTTTTAGCTATTTGAGGCTTATTATTTTTTCACAAAACCCTTCTAAGTCCCTCAAAATTTATTTGGAAAAGGAATCAGAGAGTAAGTATCTGGAAAGTATAATAATACTAATTTGAATCCTCTTTCTTCCCAGGAAGCAATGAATGAACCCATTCTTCATCTCTTACTCTACTTTTAGATTTAGTTTATTGATTTTTGAAAACACATTCTGAACAGAGCTGTAGTCCAGTTAAAATATTGATTAGAGATGGAGATAAGATTGTCTGTCAGTTACTTTTATAAATGTGTTTATAATAATGAACAATTACCAATGATTAAATAAAATAATATTCTCAGTTAATGTGGTTTGTGGTTGGGCTTTTTCCTTTTCTTTCTTGTTTGTTTTGTTTTGTTTTGTTTTATGGCATGCTATTAAACACCTTAAAAAATTCTGAATAATGAAAGGTGTTGTTATCCTGCCCACCACAATGCTTCCAGCATAATTTATGTTCATTTACAATGTGTTGTTGGGTGTTATAAGGTGACATTAAGTATAAGACTATTTATTATGGCATTTATATTGAAATTTTAGAATAGCACTTTACTGACTATGTTTGCTGTCAAAATGTGCATGAAGATTTCTTGGAAAAAGAAACATATGACAGTTGCATTTCACAGTTTATTTTGCTGTGGTTGTGGTTTGGGGTTTTTTTTCTTGTTTAGGGTTTTTCATGAGATATACATGTCCTTTGACAGTATATAGGTCAAGTTTGCTCTATGCTAAAATATTAAAATTTCTGATTAATAGGCAATATAGTTTCATCCACATTATGCACAGAAAATATTAATGAGGAACTAACTAGAGATTATTTCAGCTTTTTGGAAAAAGACTAATACATCCAGAAAAGACATTATCTAAGCTTCTTTCAGTTTTCTTTTGCTGAGTGTTTAGTAAATTATTTGAAAGTAAATTATGACACTTGTTTATTATACTGGCTCGGAACAACTCAGATGTGTATATGGGAGGAAGAGCGACAGGTGGAATTTCATGCAGGTATGGTAATGCCCTGTCACACATGGCAGCTGCATCAGCCTCGCCAGGCAACCCTAGAGCAGCTGTTGGGCAAAGGCAGGCCAGGAATACACCCACACCACCCCCTGGAGCCCCTAACCCAGCCTTGGACAGGCAGGCACTATGGGAGCCACTGCCCTGCACTCTGTTCCAGAGCCTCAGAGTGGCTGGTGGGCCAGTAGTCCCACCTGGGAGAGGTGACCACAGAGGGGCAAAGTAANAGGAATCAGAGAGTAAGTATCTGGAAAGTATAATAATACTAATTTGAATCCTCTTTCTTCCCAGGAAGCAATGAATGAACCCATTCTTCATCTCTTACTCTACTTTTAGATTTAGTTTATTGATTTTTGAAAACACATTCTGAACAGAGCTGTAGTCCAGTTAAAATATTGATTAGAGATGGAGATAAGATTGTCTGTCAGTTACTTTTATAAATGTGTTTATAATAATGAACAATTACCAATGATTAAATAAAATAATATTCTCAGTTAATGTGGTTTGTGGTTGGGCTTTTTCCTTTTCTTTCTTGTTTGTTTTGTTTTGTTTTGTTTTATGGCATGCTATTAAACACCTTAAAAAATTCTGAATAATGAAAGGTGTTGTTATCCTGCCCACCACAATGCTTCCAGCATAATTTATGTTCATTTACAATGTGTTGTTGGGTGTTATAAGGTGACATTAAGTATAAGACTATTTATTATGGCATTTATATTGAAATTTTAGAATAGCACTTTACTGACTATGTTTGCTGTCAAAATGTGCATGAAGATTTCTTGGAAAAAGAAACATATGACAGTTGCATTTCACAGTTTATTTTGCTGTGGTTGTGGTTTGGGGTTTTTTTTCTTGTTTAGGGTTTTTCATGAGATATACATGTCCTTTGACAGTATATAGGTCAAGTTTGCTCTATGCTAAAATATTAAAATTTCTGATTAATAGGCAATATAGTTTCATCCACATTATGCACAGAAAATATTAATGAGGAACTAACTAGAGATTATTTCAGCTTTTTGGAAAAAGACTAATACATCCAGAAAAGACATTATCTAAGCTTCTTTCAGTTTTCTTTTGCTGAGTGTTTAGTAAATTATTTGAAAGTAAATTATGACACTTGTTTATTATACTGGCTCGGAACAACTCAGATGTGTATATGGGAGGAAGAGCGACAGGTGGAATTTCATGCAGGTATGGTAATGCCCTGTCACACATGGCAGCTGCATCAGCCTCGCCAGGCAACCCTAGAGCAGCTGTTGGGCAAAGGCAGGCCAGGAATACACCCACACCACCCCCTGGAGCCCCTAACCCAGCCTTGGACAGGCAGGCACTATGGGAGCCACTGCCCTGCACTCTGTTCCAGAGCCTCAGAGTGGCTGGTGGGCCAGTAGTCCCACCTGGGAGAGGTGACCACAGAGGGGCAAAGTAATAAAAACAGCAACATGTGATCTCCATCTTTATTTGAGACAGACCACCTGGAAGCTGGACCCTCACAGGACTCTGATGGTAGCTATAATGTTCTTTTTTTCACTCACTTTTCTTACTCCTTTTTCTTCACCTAATCTCCTTTCTTAATATTTTGGCTAATTTACGACTGGATAGGCTGGATTTTTCTAAGTTGTATGTGTAAGCATGCTCTAAGTCAGTGCTTTGAGGACTGTTTTGTTTTGGTTGTATATTGCCCTTTAAACTTAGTCTTTTAGTCTTTCATCAACACACTGAATGAAATGTTTGACTAATCATTTTCTGAAATATTAAGTGGGAAATTTGTTATATATTTGAATAACATAATATTCTTTTTTTTTTATTTATTTTCCTTGTACCAAATGCATAAATATGAGTTGACTCCCAATTAAATTATTGTATCAGAACCTATAATGTGTTCTTGTTAGGTAAAACAGAAAACCGGATTTACTGCATTAGTATCTACAACAAGTAAAAGACACTCTTGGAAATATTTAAAGGGAAATTTTCTTTCTCCCTGTTCTTTTATTTAAGTCACAATTATTTTTTATTTTTAATTTTTATTTTTAAGTATCTGGTGTTCCTAAATTAACTTTTAAAGGAACGTGAAGGCTGAAAAATAGGACCCATAACTCATTTTGTCAAGCTGATAAAAAAAATACTTATAAATGGAAAGAAACAGCAATAAATTATTACATTTTTGATTGATGGATTGCATTATATTGTTCAGATATGGCAGGGGTATAAAATAAATCTTACTCTAAGAACTATTCTGTTGGATATTATTATAAATTTCCTAATTAGAAATATATACCTGGCTTATATTGCCAAAAGTGCAACTAACACTTAAATACTGAGAAAATACATGTTATCTATGTACACTTTAAGATTGTTCTGAAATGTAGAACATAATTAAGTAGACTTTTTGGCATATTAAGATTCTTGTTTATACTGTAATTTTTTACTGCAATCAGGGTGAAGTGTTAAAATGCAATCACCTGATATCACAGGTTATTTTGCATATATTACAATTTTAAAATATGTCTTTTAAAAAAAATTACACTTACTGAAAGCCTTGTTATAATAAAGTTTTGTCAAATTCCCCTGATAAATATAATTATTGCCTTATTAAATGAATTACTATTTAAAAACAAAAATAATAAAGCCTTTGCTATTAAATAACTTCTCAAAACTTTAATTTCTTGTTCACAAAACTGTCTCTGTTTGTGACTTCTTACATTATTGATTGTAACAATTTTCAATTGTTCAATGAAATTGTTGTTTGAGCTTTGATTCATAACATAAATTGCATGGTATGATTTCTGTTCCTCAGAAAGATAACCTATCTGAGACAGTTAGAAAACAGACAGAACTAAAATATTTTGGAAAGCAGGAAAAAAGTGGAATGAATCCATGTAAACATAGGCCCAAAAATAAACATTAAAAAAGAATATTTTAAAACCTTCTTATTTTTTGTTACAGTTGTCTATTTTTTGTATTTTTAGAAAATATAGATCATCTGAAGATTCTACCATGTGGCACAGTGATAAAACAGAATTGCATCTCAATATGTTATGTTTCTGTGCTTATGCATGATCTTGAATGCTAAAACTTAATTATGGATTGTTTGTGGAGTCTTATGGATAGATATAGTTGACACTTATGTTCCACCTCTCCCAAAACATAAAGAACATAGATTCTGATTCTGAAAAGCATTCTGATAAATTTCAAAATTTAGGTGTATCTTTCCAGTGGCCTTGACAGAACTTTACAAAATATGATGGCACTACAGCCATGTCTGATCTCAGATTAATGCCCCACTTGTCTACCAGAGACACCAGGGCTAAACACAGGTGAAATCTGCAATGGCTGCTGTACATGCACATGCCCCTTTCTGCATGCATTTCTGATTGAGAAGTCAAAAACAACCTGTAAAACCCCTAATACAAAAAGAAATAGGTAATTTGAAGACAAAAGGTTTTATGGCAACTATACTGTTGACAGTTTACATTGTACCTTCTCTATTTCTTTAATACTGTTTGTATGTTGATGTATAGGGTTTATTATCTTCCATTAAAGAACTAAAATATTCAAAAGAGAAGATTTGCAATGGCTGAGTGGGGATGNTCTGGGGATTTTGGGAAGGGGACAGTGATTAAACAAAAAAGAACAAGGAATCCATTTTGTAACATGCATTATACAACAGCAAAGATTTCTGTTTTTAAGGCATTTGGGCTAGCTTTTTCATCTTCTTCACAAGTCCATTTCTGACAGGACTTTTTCCATTCTAAATACTGCAGGTCCATTGCCACAAGGACTGCTACAATGAGCTAGATGAGATCAAGACAGATACCAGAAGTGACAGAGGAGAGCAATGGCAAAGGGGGGGATTTGATGGGAAGTTTTGAGAAAGTATGAAATTGGAAAAAGCAGCAAGGAGGGAATAGGAAAAGGGTATGCATGAAGATGATGGATGAGAGAAAAACATTTTTGAGTGAGAGAGCTTGGATAAAGACAAAATAAAAGGCAATCTGATGAGAAATCTCTTTTTTTTTGCTGGTGTCAGTGAAGTTGAAGACACTGATCACATAATGACTTATGTTACATTTGGCGCAACACACCAGACTTTCTAGCTTTCTCCTCTCTGTCTTTGCCCTTCACCCTGCTGGAGGGGCAGGGATGTGAACACCTTTGTGAGCCACAGCTACTAACAGTGTGCCATCTGAAGCTGCTAGGGCCTCTGAAGAAATTCAGTGACAATGGAGTTTGCACGTAGATGTTGAGCTTGTTGTCTTCCTAGCTCTACTGCTGCCGGGGTTTGCTGAGTGAATCTGAGCAGCCTGACATTTTCTTCTTTCATGAATGTGTGCATCCAAGGTGTTTAAAATTTTCCATCTGTGAGTACTAGAGCATGGAAGCTAAGGATTTTGTTTCTGTGGGCATCCAAGTGAACAAAACTCAGGAACTCAAACATAAAAGAAGCAAACACAAAAGGTATGGGTACATGGTTGGTGGAAATATACTTCTGAACTCCCAGGTTTGGGGTTTGTTTTGTGCTTGTTCTTTTCAATTTTGATCTTCTATTTGTTTTTTGTTTTTCATTTAGTTTTTGTTTTATGGATGATACTAAATTGGGTGGCAGTTTTGATCTGCTGGAAGGTAGGAAGGCTCTGCAAAGGGATCTGGCTGGATCTATGGGCCAAAGCCAATAGCACGAGGTTCACCAAGATCAAGTCCTCAGTCCTGCAATTCTGACACAACAACCCCATGCAGCACAGGGAAGAGTGGGTGGAAAATTGTCCAGTGGAAAAAGACCTCATGGTGCTGGTTAACACTTGGTTGAAGACAAGCCAGCAGCATGCCCAGCTGGCCAAGAAGGCCGATGACAACCTGGACTGTATCAAAAATATGTGGCCAGCCAGACCAGGAAAATGATTGTCCTCCTGTATGTGGCACTAGTGAGGCTGCACCTCGAGTCCCGTATCCAGTTCTGGGCCCCTCGCTACAAGAAAGACATTGAGGTGCCAGAGCATGTCCAGAGAAGGACATTAAAGATGATGAAGGGTCTGGACCACAAGTCATATGAGCACTGTCTCGGGGAGCTGGGGTTGATCTGTAGAAAAGGAGGCTCAGAGCAGACCTTATAGTGATAATCACCTGAAAGGTGGCTGTAACAAGACGAAAGTCGGCCTCTTCTCCCAAGCAACTAATGACAGGGAGGACATAGCCTTAAACTGCACCAGGGGAGGCTTATGTTAGATATCAAGAAGAATTTTTTTCATTGAAAGGGTTGTTAAGCATTGGAATGGGTTGCCCTGGGAGGTATTGGAGTCACCATCCCTGAAGGTGTTCAAGAAAAGACTGGACATGGCACTTAATGCTCTGGTCTAGTTGACAAGATGGTGGTCAGTCAAAGACTGATCTTGAAGGTTTTTTCCAACCATAATGATTCTGATTCTGTGATTTTCTGTGATTCTCTTTCTTTATTCACTAATCTCTTGTCATTCCCTAGGAAAGAATCTCTTTTTTCGCCCTCTAAAATTTGCCATTTCGTTAATATAGCAGGAACCTAAGGCATGGTTACCCAGCATGCGTTAGCTCTTTTCTAGTGCAACAAGAAATAAATTTAATAGAACTGCTAACAAGATTTTATATAGCCTGCTTTTTCTCTCTCCTTCACTCCTCCCTTTACACCCCCCACTTTTTTTTTTTTTTTGGTTACAGTAATTGCTGTCTGAGCCTCAAAGGCTAAAAATCGTTTTTCATCTCATGCATGAAGAATTTTAGTCTGATTGATGACAGCTATGGAACCTTTCCTTAGTCACTAAGCTGCACTAATTTGCAAGCTAAAACAATATTAGCAAATTGTTAATGATCCATGAAACTGCTGCAGCAGCCTTAAATGTTATGCTCAGAACTTTCTTAAACTAAAGCACCTTACCTAAATTCCCACAATGGACAGAAAATGAGATGGCATTTACAAAACAACAACAGTAAGAACAAAAATAATAACTGTGGAAGTGACAGGCTTGGCTAATGCAGTACATTAGTGTGAATAATTTGTATTGAGGGCATGTGAACAATTAACATTAAAACCCAGACCTAGTTTGTAGTAGTTTGGATTTAATTTTCACATCGAGCTAAAGCTGGTGCACACATTTCCTGTCTGCGCTTAATAGCTGCAATTTTCCTCTATTTCTATCACTGTCTGGCTGGCTTTTAAAATGAACTGTAAACCTTCAAAAGGAAAATAGAGTTAATTTTGGAAATAACCTGTGAATATCACTTTGCATACTGAAAGAGGAGAATTTTTTTCCCCCTAAATGGAGCCCAAAATGCTGTTTGATGATTTATTTTTTGAAGTGTTTTGAGAAATTCTGTTGAATGTGCAATATTCAAGCTGTTTCATGTTATCAGAGCATGTGGCGGGCTAGTTCCCAGTCAACATGTCGGTGTACAGGAAAACATATTGTGTTTTCAGATATGTATTTACCATCAACAAAAGGAGACTGATAAAACAATGTGGTCTTGTTTAGTATCTGTGTGTCACACTATAGATATCAGGAAGAATTTAAACAAAAACATTTATCTTTCCCTGGCCACATATAACAAAGTTATGAAGTTTGTGTGTGTGTGTGTAAAGTTTATAAAGCATAGTTAGTATGTCTTATATGTAAAAATGTAAGTATTATCTCAAAAATCAAAGCAGTGCAACACCAAGCCATTCTGAAACACAGGAAAAAAATGCATGTAATACAAAAAAAAAAAAAAATCCCAAACCAAAACAAAAGGAAAAAATCCTAAACCACCAAACTGTTATAGAGAAATAAAAAACACGTATCTCTAGATATCTTCAAATAATTAAGAATTAAAATTCAGCAGGGAGACACGTAATTGTAACTTCAAAATCTATTAACCAGAGTCAATTTCTTATCCTTTCTACCACGAAGTAAGAACTACAGTGGAGTAAGGACTTGACAATACTTCTGAAACATGATGCATTATTTTGTGTCAACTACGTTGTACTTGATTCTATGTAGAAATGATGGTGTTATTAATTAAGTTCTCTTTCAGGATATTAAAAAGGTCCTCCTAAACTGATGTCTTCTGAACAAATATATACAGAGATTGTACCATTCCAGAAGGCAAGGAAACCCAAATTGAAAAAGGATGTAGGTGAGTGAGCAGAGAACAGCAAGAGTTGATGAAATTTTACGTGTTCATCTAGATCATAATTTGTACTACAGTTTTTAACTGTTGGAACAAGTATTTCCAAGTAACACTCAACCTTTTTTGGTCATTTTCAGTTTTAGAGTTTAGAGGTCATAGTGAAAGGCAGTTTTAGACTTCTGAAAACAATAAAATAGATTTATTCTTCTTGTATAATTGTCATGTTCTGTAGCAAAATATTTTTATGTGGTATCAGCATCAAAAAGTACATTAACAGGCTGTAGAAATTCTCTATTAATTTTGTCTAAATCATCAATTTATAACCCATCAGTATAGGCTAAAGTAATGATCTAATTTATTTTCATGGAAGACAATAGTGTGTTTTATTGCATTTTTTTTCCTTCATGATCATCTTCTGCACCAGTTTCTTTTCATCTGATGTAAAGCTGAGTGTAAGATAACACATATATCACCAGTTTATTTTGTTTGCCGAAGAACTCAGTTTACACATCATAAATTTAACTCACTATGACTACATTTGTTGTTTTTCATTAGAGCAGAAGAAATAACCATCCTTTTCAGTTAAACATGAGTATTTTGAAAGAAAAAGGAGGGAACTTTGAATGCCAAGATTTTTGGAATTCTGCTTATGTTTATTAAAATTTTTAACTGTTAAAATGCAAAGAATGGATTATTAGAATGTCTTATCTTTCACTGGGGTGTATAAAAATACTCTCAATTGCTATATATTTATAAAGAATGTTCAATCAGTTCTTATTCATCCAAATCTCTGTCTGTCAGTGGACGCTCAGATTACAAAATATACTGGAGAATTTTGAAGATATAAACTAAAAGATTACAGAAATAATGCTTATATTTTTTGTAGGAAGAGAAGAAGCAAAATAGTCAATCTGTGTGCCTCAAAATGCTTCTAGGAAAGCCAGTTATAAGAAACATTTTACCACACTGAAGTCAAGAATTTTAGCATCAAGGTTTACAAAACTGACATTTCAGGTACTAGTATTCATATCTTTGCTGTAAAAATTATATATACTAGTAGAAAAAGCAGAGAAATTATGAAGCAACATTCAGTTTGTGGAAGGAGATGCATAAAAGTATGCCTTCAGCTGATATGATGATGAATGATCAGGGCAGTCAGTGGGGCCTTTCTGTCTTAAGTTAGGGAAACGGTGAACTAAAAATCTTTCAGGATTAAAGGATTTATTGTTTTATTTAAAAATAAAAAAAATTAGAGGTCAGTAATTATGAAATACTTCCTCCAATACTCATTTGAGGTCATGCAAAGTCTTTGGGGTTTTTTATGCAAGATAACCTGTCATAGTCTCTCTGACCTTGAAAAGTAGTTATGCATAAGCACTGAGACACCTACACAAAGAGCATTACACTGTAAAATATTTTATTAGCATGGACACATGTCATAAGGAGATATTGCATCAGATTTTTTGTTCTTTGAATGTTGGGGTTTGGGGTTTTTTAACATACTATAATTGATTTTGTATTATAGCATCACCACCACGTTCTTATTTACAAGTTACAAGACGCCTTGTGATCCCAGTAACTTACAAAAAAAAATTATGTTCCAGGTTTTTTTTTCCCTTTATTGAAAATGCCATTATGTTAACATAAAAAGATAACAAAATTGTAAAAGTAGAATTAGTAAAAAATTCCATGAACAATATAACTGAGATTTCTTTTTGCACAAACTTAAAACTATTCTCTAAGCAATTTTTTGTTCTCCACTTTTTGGTTTGATTGAAAAGGGAGGAGAAAGACAAAATAAAAGTTTGAGTAGCATTCCTTTTCCTACATACTTTAAGTACATAATTAGCCATATTTACCAAAGCAATTGTAAGAAACATAGAACCTACTCTGCTTTTTAGATACACTGTGACCTCTATGTGCCATTTACTCAGGGAACACGTTTCATAACTAAACTGAAGATTTTATTCTCAAAGTTTACAACATACAAACATATTGTAAAACCAGAAATGCAGTGCTGCTCATAAATATCCTTCAGTAAGTTTAACAGTGTATTTGGCAGCAAATAATGTTTGGAACCTAATCTCCAGTTCCTTTTTAAAGGCCAGTTTCCTTATGGTTGAATAAATGCTTCTCTCAGCATTTGAAAAGTTTCAACAGAAGCTCCTCCAAAAGGCAGCATTCCCCTAAAATCATTGAACTTGCTACTATATCAGGTGATAATTTGATTCTTCTGTTTTTCTAGGGGCAAAATTTTTTTCTAGGGACATTTTTTTTTCTAAGCAAAGTATAACAAAACCTTTATTCTGTCTTTAAAACATAGTTTTAATGCCTGACAGAGACCAGTATCTTTTATGAAATGTTGAGAAAATATTCTTTTTATTTTTAAGGTCATAAGGTTTCATCAAATGTCTGTCCTGGTTCCTACACTGGTCTGAACTTTTGAGCAAAGTCCAGAAGAACATTTATAAAGACTTATCCATCAATTGTTTAAAAACTTGCAATTTAAAAGAAACTGGGGGAAACAAAAAGGTGGAGAAAGGTCTCTTTTTTTTTTTTTCCCCCCCTAAGGTATGTATGAAAGTTTCTGTACAGCTCCTCCAGGGCTGTAATTCCCTGATTTAACAATGTACTATTTGTGATAGTGATCTTTCATTGTGACTAATATGCTGCTTACCAAAGTGCTGCAATGCCATCAGTCATTTTGTAGAGTTTCTGAAGACAAAACAAATTAGAAAACTTTCTTTAAACCATAACTCTGTGAAAGTATGAAGTTGGTGAGTTTGCTTTATATAAACTTCTGAAAGCATTTTTTAATTATCACCCTATACCACTGAGGATGAAAATTGCTTGAGTTTTATTTTGTGTTTTATATTTAGGAAAAATAAGTAAGTCAAGTCAAGCTAAGTAAAAAACTTGATTTGTTGGAAAAGCATGAAAAAATTACAATTAGTTCTTAACCAAGTTTAGCCAAAACCCAATCACTGCGAGATTACTGTTGAGTGTGCTGTTCAAATTATCCATGAAGGTATTGTAGGACAACTGGCCTCTGGAGCTGGTAGACAGAGATAGGAAGCCAAATAGCCCCCTTGTATTCCAGGAGGAAATAGTTAGGGACTTACTGAGCAATCTGGATCCTCACATGTCTATGGGACCAGAAGGATCCATCCTAGGGTGATGAGGGAGCTGGCGGAAGAGCTTGCCAAGC
>VXBX01007598.1:210834-221444 GCA_013400415.1 Scytalopus superciliaris
AGTGATCCTGCCCCTGTACTCTGCATTGGTAAGGCCACACCTTGAGTACTGTGTTCAGTTCTGGGCCCCTCAGTTCAGGAAGGATATTGAGGTGCTGGAGCGGGTCCAGAGAAGAGCAACTAGGTTGGTGAAGAGACTTGAACACAAGCCCTATGAGGAGCGGCTGAAGGAGCTGGGGTTGTTTAGTCTGGAGAAGAGGAGGCTTAAAGGTGACCTCATCACTCTCTATAACTACTTGAAGGGAAGTTATAGCCAGGTGGGGGTTGGTCTCTTCTCCCAGACAGTCAGCAATAGGACAAGGGGGCATGGGCTTAACATCTGTCAGGGGAAATTTAAGTTAGAGATTAGAAAAAAATTCTTTACAGAGAGAGTAATCAGGCATCGGAATGGCCTGCCCAGAGAGGTGGTGGATTCACCATCCCTGGAGGTTTTTAAACTGAGATTGGACGTGGCACTGAGTGCCATGATCTAGTAAACGGACTAGAGTTGGACCAAGGGTTGGACTTGATGATCTCAGAGGTCTTTTCCAACCCAATTGATTCTATGATTCTATGATTCTGTCAGTTTCATGAGGATCAAACACTCCAGAGATTCATTCAGAAACAAGATGTCATTACCTGCTCATACTGAAGTAAACTGCTTCAGCCAAATTATTCCTTGTGGCTCAATTCAGCCCTGAATCACTTTTTAGAAATATTACTGAGACTCATCCTGGAACAGCATAGATCTCTCACTAGACTTGTCCAGATGTATTTGGTTTATTTGGCTAAGTTTTGGTAATGGGGATGTTGCCAGGATGGCCTTTGTGATAAGAGGCTGTGGACTGCCCTTTGCCAGACACAGATGGTTCCAGTCACTTCAAATGGACCCACCTCAGGGCACAGTTGAGTCCATCAGCCAGGGTGGTGGAGACTCTCTGAGCACAGTTAACAAAGGTTAAAAAATGCTATGCAGCAGATGTGAGAAAGTAAGAAAGGAAGGAGGAGCTTCAGGTGCTAGAGCTGAGTTTCATCTCCAACCAATGGAGAGGACCATGGCGAAACATGTTGTTCCCCTGAAGTCCATGGAAGAAAACAGCGGAGGAGATATTCATATTGCTGTCTGTCAAGGACCTTACAGTGCCACAGATAGAGCAACCCATGAAACACCCATACTGGAAGAAATTGCTACCTGTGAGGGACCCACATTGGAGCAGTGTATTCTTGAAGGGCTGCACGCTATGGATAGGATCCATGCTGGAGTAGTTCTTGCCGAACTGCTGCCCGTGGGAAGAACTGATATTGGAGATGTTTGTGAAGAGCTGTATTTCATGGAAGGAGACCCATGCCAGAGCATGGGAAAACTGAGGAGTGGAAGAAGTGAAGTATTGTAAAATTGACTGCAACCCCCATTCCTCTTCTGCTTTTGGAGTTGACAAAAGCAGAAAAGTCATTGAGGTAAGTTGATCTGGGAAAGAAGGGGGAGGTGGAGGAGAGATATTTTTAGATTTTTAGATTTTTTTAGATTTTTTTTTCTTTGTTTCTCATCATCCTAGTCTATTTTTAATTGACAAAAGTTTAAATTACTCTCTTATGTTGAACCTGTTTTGCCTCTTATGGTAGTTGCTAAGCAACTACCCTGGTTTTAAAAAAAATCATAAAAAATTCATAAAAATTTCCCTTATAAAAGTTAGCTGAAGAGAGTCATAACTTTTCCTGGAAAGGTTTGCACTAAGAACTGAATATTCAAAGTCAAAATACTTTTTTGTTGCCTGGAATTCCTAGGAAGAAAACTTTCACGACAGGGCAAGGCAGAGAAAAATCCTTTACTAAGAGTTTAGCTATAGCAATCCATGATGCGCATGCTGGGGTACAGAATTCTACAAATTTATGANGCTTCAAGCATGTGACACAGAGGTTAAAATCTAGCTTAAGTATTTGGTACAGGGGTTATAAACTACTTTTTAAATGCAAAAGACGATAAAACTATAATAAAACTACATTAAAATCTACAACTATATTAAGGTTTACGGCAACATTTTCAGTTGGTTTATCTCTTTATCCTACCTGCAAGAATTTAGTGTTAAACTGTGGAGGAAGAACACTTTAAAAAGTTAGAGAGAAAGCAGCATACAATGTTTAGACTGACAATCTTAAAATGGGAAAAAATTCAAGGTAATTTCTCCCTCCAAATAGGAAAGTAATACCTAGGATTTAAAACCGATCTCAAAAACACTGGTTTATATTTTAAGGTGTTAACATGACACATTTTCTCATGTGCTGTTACAGTAGATTCTCTTTTATGTTTTAAAAGTTGGAAAGAGATATTCTGAGAGAAAGTGCAATGGTGAAAAAGTGTTATCTATTAAAAAACTATAGCTTTTACCCTTTATAAAAGGCAATGACTTCAATAGTTGTATGTTATTCCATTACTCTTCTCTCAACAGATAAATCCTCTTAAGACCCTCTGATTCACTTATGGGTGAATCTATATATAGAATAAATCTATCACTCTGTTGCAATCTCACTTCTTTGATTTGAATATCAAGGAAATTGCTGGGATCTGTTCCTGGTGAAGTCACCCTTGTTGGTGTGAAATTTTGTCTTTTACAATATTTTGCAATTGTTACTGTCATATTCACAGTTATTATATTCCTGAAATCAGACTATTTGAAGTCAGTCACATCTCTGGGGGTGTTCAAGGTGAGTGGAGCTTTGAGCAACCTGGTCTGGTGAAAGATGCCCCTGTCCATGGCAAGAGAGTTGAAATTAGATGATCTTTAAGATCCCTTCCAACCCAGGCAATTCTATGATAAGATGCCAAAGATAATTAAATAATATGAAACGTTTCATATAAATGAACAAGAGTTATACATAGATAAATAAGCTGACAAATACATAATTTTGTACCTTTATAAAATATTAACTGCATAAAGCAGCTGGGAGGTTAAACCAGAAACAGTGAAGGTGATATACCCCCCACGCTGAGTATGTATTCATCATTTTTAAGGAGATACTGTTTAGACTGAATCAGACAGAATGTTAAAAAAAAAAAAAAANATATTAGATATTCCTTAATAAATACTTGTTGCATTTAGTTTAGCCATTTCTTTATCTATTCTGTAATCCTTTTTATTATAGTCCATTCCCTGCTGTTGAACTGTGTCACATGAGTGAACTATATCAACCACTTCCCTGAATCCTGGATAAAGTGAATCTACTGCATTTCTTTTGTCTAGAAAGTCAGTTATTTTATCAGAATAAGAAAACCATAGTTAAAGTATAAAATTAATCATATATGTGGAATAAGGCAAAGTNTTTCTGGTTTAAACACATGACAAGGGACCTCTAATGAGGTGGATGTAACTGACTTGAGAAATAGATTTTTTATTTTTTTTTTTCTTCTGACTGTAAATAACTGCTGGAGTAAGCCTGGGACACAATAAATGAATAGGCTAGGAAAGCAAGACACAGGGAGTCAAAGAGATCAAGCAGGGGATTGTATAAAGTAAAATTTGGATATTGTGTAATTACAAAAAATAAAGATGCACCTGATGCAAATAACTCCTTAATACTCATGTGATAACAAACTTGATTATTGCATCCTGCAGTGTCCAAGGCTTTTAGGTATTGTCCATTACCCTCAGCAAAGTCAGTCATAACTCTTCAAAGTGATCCAAGCCAGAGTGTATATTCAATAACCCTTTTGTTTTTTTAAATGTCCTACCTTAATTTGTTCATCATTGAACTTACTTTGAAGCATTTCAAATAAAGAAACAAGAATAAGCACTTCAAAGAGAGTATCTCTTCTTACTCTGTGAAAGCTGTCTACAGGTAGTCCAATGAATCAAATACTGGAGATGTTGTCTTTGTGGTACTAAGTTTTTAAAGGGTGGACTAATCTAGGCATCTCAGTTTTAGGCTGTGAATCAAACAGAAACAACCCTAAGTCCTGTCAGTACAGGACCCTTAAAGACTGCAGAATCAATCATTTTCATTGATTTCAATGAATTTATATTCACTCTCTACACAAGAAAACTGATGTATAAGTATGCAGTGGTGAATAAAATTCAATCATTATTCATGAATAATAGATTAAGAGTCACAGAGTCCTAGCATAGCCCAAGTTGGAAGGCAACTCAAAAGATCATCTGTTCCAACCTTTCATAGGAGTGAGTACTTAGGTGAGGTTATCTAACAGTGTTCAATTGCATCTTGAAAACCTCTGGTGATGGTGAATCCACCAAATCTCTGAGAAGGTTGTTCTAGTAAATAACTGCTTTCACTATGAAAAATTTCTTTCTTATACCAAGGTAAAACATTGATTTGCTATGTTTTACCCTACTGATCATAGCCCAATGCTCCAATCCACTAGAGTCCCCTGCAAGGCCTCCTGTATGTCAAGAGAGTCAACCTCCCAGAGTGATATGATAAGCAAAATTGCCAGTGGGGCATTCAACTCTGACATCCAGATCATTGATAAATATATAGAAAAAAGTGACTCTAGATTTGAACCCTGAGGAACACCTCTGGTGACCATTTATGAGCCAAAAGTAGCCCCACTCACTCCAACCATTTGAGCCCTGCCATTCAGCCAGTTCTTCAGCCAGCACACTGTGAAGTTGCTCATCCCACAGTTGGACAGCTTTTACAGAAGAATGCTGTGAGCTTCAGTATGGAAANCTAGAGTCCCCTGCAAGGCCTCCTGTATGTCAAGAGAGTCAACCTCCCAGAGTGATATGATAAGCAAAATTGCCAGTGGGGCATTCAACTCTGACATCCAGATCATTGATAAATATATAGAAAAAAGTGACTCTAAATTTGAACCCTGAGGAACACCTCTGGTGACCATTTATGAGCCAAAAGTAGCCCCACTCACTCCAACCATTTGAGCCCTGCCATTCAGCCAGTTCTTCAGCCAGCACACTGTGAAGTTGCTCATCCCACAGTTGGACAGCTTTTACAGAAGAATGCTGTGAGCTTCAGTATGGAAAGAATTAGTGAAATCCAGAAAGGATACACCCACTGCCTTTCCTTCATTTATTATTTTAAAGTCAGTGTATCCCATTTATAACAAACACAAAACAGCTCATTCCCAAACTGTATCTTTGCACTTTCAACTATTAAATTTTATAGGTTTTCTATTACTATTGCCATGAAGATCATCCAGTTTTCCCTTTATGACGTTCCAACATTTCTCTGTGCTGACAATGTTTTTATGTGTGTGGTTCTCCACAAATATCTTTCCTATATTTTCTTCCAAGACTGTCAATGAAAATATTACATAAAATTTGTCCCAGGAACAGACCTCAGAGAACAACATTAGTAATCTTGCTACAAAATATTAGATATTCCTTAATAAATACTTGTTGCATTTAGTTTAGCCATTTCTTTATCTATTCGAATAAAATAGCATTGTCTGTCCATTCCCTGCTGTTGAANATAGTCCATTCCCTGCTGTTGAACTGTGTCACATGAGTGAACTATATCAACCACTTCCCTGAATCCTGGATAAAGTGAATCTACTGCATTTCTTTTGTCTAGAAAGTCAGTTATTTTATCAGAATAAGAAAACCATAGTTAAAGTATAAAATTAATCATATATGTGGAATAAGGCAAAGTTACAAACATCTAGAAAAGTGATTTGTAAATTCTGTGTTCAGAAGAGGAGAGAAAAAAGGGAGCTAGCAATGCTAAATCAAGCCTGACATTAAGGTGATGGAAAATTAAAGACAGGATTCCAATGGGACTTCAAGGTGAGACATGACAATGAATTGGTAATGAATAAGATGTTAATACTGAATTTTCTGTAAACAGACATACCTGAACTTCTAGAAATATACTGACAAACTGAAGAGAGTTTAAAATAGGAGAATTCATAAGATGGAGGAACAAATTGCTGGACTGAGAAATAAGAGAAATTAAGGTAATTAAAATAATAAAATGTTACTAACTATAAGCTACTCACACCAAATCATCAGAAAAATTACATAAAAAGTAGTATGATGGAATTAAGCCAAAGAAATATTTTTGAGATCACAGAAGACTTTCCAAGAATGAAGTCCTTCTGACAAATTTTCTCACAATGAAGTGAGAAAGTAACATATATGTGACTTCTAATATTAAATTCTAAAAAGCTAAAGAAAGTATTATCAGTTTTGTATTAATCATGAAAACGAAAATCTGATGTCTGAAATCAATTTGGAATCTTTTCCATTCTCCTGACATCTTGGAAAATAAATGGTAAGTGATGCAATTTTTTACTATATGCATTTGTTGTGACAGAAAAAGCCTGAATTTGTTCCTATATCAATCATGAAGGAATTTTTTATTCTGTATTTGGCATTCAGTAAACAGATTCCCCTCTGCCTGAGGCTCCATGTGCTTGTCATGTTCTGATCAAACCCAGTTTGCTCAAATTGCAGAGTATAAAGTCATCTATATTCCATATAATTTTCTCTCTGTTGGGAGAGGGAGCTCTCAGGAGCTGGGAGCCTCAATTTTTAATTCTCTCCTGCCTAAATGTTTTGAGAGTCAACATCTGTATATTGTAAAACTTCTCTGGAATCTAGACTAAGAATGATTTAGGAAAGACATCTGTCAAACAGTTGCTGCTAACCCAAATCCCAAACTGACTTGATATTACATGAGAATAATTACCAGGCTCTACATAACTCCTTATCCCCATATCTCCTTTTTATGAAGGTTTCTGGGCTCATGTAAGAGGACGAATTTGAGTAAATTTGACTAAAACTCCCTTACAGGCATTTTATTTGCTGGCTCAAGAATCTAGTCAAATTAGTATTAACACTGATATGTCTCTATCTATGAACTTACACTCCATCAATATGTGTAGAATTGTTTCATGTTACTTTTTTAAACATTACAAGATGCTGTATCTCAAGCTTTGTGTTTCTGCTAGATGTCTGTGCTCTTGCATATTGAACATAATAGATAATAATAATAATAAAAATGAGTCTGCATCATTCAGTTTATTGGCAAGACATTTAAAACAACATAAAATTCACCTTATGCGTCTCTAAAACATTATTTCCATACATATTTTCATTAAAGAGAGTTTCTAGTGTGTCATTAGGGCTCTGGCCATCTAAAATAATTTATAAGCAACCTTAATGCAGTGAATAAAATAGCATTGTCTTATCAGTCAACAAAAAGGCAGATATGGCTTTCAGCTACTATTAGGGTCAATGTTTGGTTCATACTTCATTTCAACTATTAATAAAATAATACTAAACTACTAGAGAATATGTAATTTGCATTTTTATGACTGATTTGAATTACTCTGATTATATTGTTAATAACAGTTGTCTATTAATTGGCTACTTTTTTTNTTTATTTTTTAAAAAACTGTGTTCTTTAATTTGTTTTTTTTTTTTTTTTTTTTTCCTCCATGAAAGCATAAAGAGATAGTGTGGTGAGTTATCCTTGGCTGACCCCCAGATGACCACCAAGGCACTCTCTCACTCCTCTCCTCAACAGGATGGGGAGAAAATGAGATTAAAAACATTTGTGAATTGGAATAAAGACAAGAAGGATTTTTACCAATTACCATCACAGGTAAAACAGGCCAACTTGGGGAAATTAATATATTGCTCATTAAAAATAGAGTAGAATGGTGAGAAGCAAAGACAGAACTAAAAGTACCTAGCCTCCAACCCTCCCTTATTCCTGGGCTCAACTTCACTCCTGACTCCTCTACCTTTTTCCTCTGACCTGTTCAGGTGTATGGGGAAGGGGGTTTGCAGTCAATTCATAACACTTCAAATCTGCCACTCCCTTCCTGTGCTCTTCCCCTGCTCCAGCATGTATTCCTTCCCACAAGATATAGTCCCTCACAGACTACGCCAGTGTGGGTCATTCCCATGAGCTGTAGTTATTCTAGAACTACTCCATCATGACTCCTTCCTGGGTTATGTCCTTCAGGAATGGACTGCTCCAGCATGGTCTCTCATGCTCTGCACTTCCCACCAGGACACCTGTTTATGTGTGCACTTTCCTTCAAAGGCTACAGTTTCTGGCAGAAAATGTGGTCCTGCATGGGCTACCCATGGACTGCAGCTTCCTGCAGGGCATGTCCACCTGCTCCAGTGGGGCCTCCTCCACAGGCTGGATATGTGGATATGTTCTCCACTTTGGTCCTTCATGGAAAGTGAGTGTGGCAAGCTGTTCACCAGGATTTTCTCCACTGGCTGCAGGGGAATCTCTGCTCCAGCATCTGAAGCACCTCCTTCTTCTTTCACTGACCTTGGTGTCTGCAGGGCTGTTTCTCTTACATTTTTCTCAGGAATGTGTTTGGATTGTGCTGTGGTTTTCACCCTTCCTGAAATATGTTTCCACAGAGGCACCACCAGCTTAGATTATGGGCTCAGATTTGTGCAGCAGTGTGTTCATTTTGGAACTGGCTGGAACTGGCTGTGTCTGACACAGAGACAGCCCATGACCACTTCTCACAGAGGTCACCCCTGCAGCCCACCCAAACAAAAACGTTGCCAAGTAAACCCAACACAGCAATATGTACTGACCAAAGTGTAAAAGTACGGATAACTGCATTGCAGTCACAACACTTTTTTCTCTGGCTATGGTAATCTTTGATTTTTTTTAATTTTTTTTTTTTTTCAAAATCTGATTAATCAGTCAAATTGAGAGATTTCACCTCAAGGCTAATTACTAAGTTCTGCCAAGGAATGGGAATCAAAGCACAAGGGGCATTATGGCAAGGATATTACATTTAAAGAGCATTGATAAATATGAAACAAATATGACACTGGAGTTTGATATTAAATTAAGATATGGGCATTTTTTAACAAAGGCATTTTAGGTATTCTAATGTGGGAGTGTGACTACAATGAAATATATATAGTCAATGGACACATGGCGATGAAAAAATCTTCAAATAAAATAGATACTCTTTTAATAAATATCCAGAGCTTTGACATGTGTACAGATAATATGTAAAGGATCCAAACATGATGATGCAAAAATGTTTTCTGTAGCTGTACTTTTGGCTACTCAGAAGTGTTTGGGAACCAAGATATTTCCTGGTCCCAAATTTTCATTATTCATCTTCATATCTCATAGATAAATAATATTATATTTGACTGTCAAATTTCAGATTATAAACACAAAATGATACAAAAAACACATGCTGATAAATAAACAAACTTGCTTATTCTTGCAGTTCATTCACAAAATTCATGTTTTATGTAATGTATTAACAGGTTTGCAGAGTGCAACCTGCCACAGCCTTGATAACTGTTTTTTCTGCAGTGTAAGACCACATGCTGAGTGAACTTAACCCAGAGTGAAGTTCTCAGGGGGCTATAAGTACTTAAGCCTTCACTGAGTGAAGTGCAGAACAACTGCAGTGCCAAGCTGGCACTGCTTTTTCCTTCATCTTCCTTCAAAATCAAATACTGGTCTGTCAGCATTTTCAGTGGACTTCTATGCTATCTGCATTAATGATGTTTCCACTTAGCCCTTTCAACACTGTTCTTGACTTCTTTTCTCTTTCCTCTTGTGATAGGGTATGATGGGACCTCAGTTTCTCTATGACCTTACATTAAAACTGCTCTCTTTTTGCCTGCCTTTTTTGAAAAAAAAAGCAATAAATCAGTAGGCAGTCTCTGCACCTATGTGACAATGTCCCTCCTTGCTGTCCCTCTTCCTGGTTGCTTCTGAACTTTCCCAGAGATGACCATTCATGGTTGTTTTCTTGGAAAACGGTGACATCCTGTTTCCCATCAGAGTGGAGTAGTTCTATAAAGCAAAGTGTAGTCAAACAAATCAGAGTTCTACTATCTATCACAGATGACTGAGTCTCCTGGCTCTTATTCTTCTGTGCCCTTGGTTCTTTGTCCAGTTCTCTTACTTCAGAGTTCATACACATGGCCACAACACTAATACTTCTTTCTCTGCCCTTCAGAAATATATACTAGAATATGCAGGACCCACTTAATTTCCTCTACTGAATTCCTGTGGTTTTAACCCTATCTTTTATTTCAGTACTTCCTCTCCTTCAAGTCATCTTCATTCCCCTCATCCAATATCCTTCCCTTGCCATTAAAGAACTGGATAGTGCCCTCTGAGATAAAAAAAAAAAAAAAAAAAAAAAAGGAATATTATGTGACCTCACTTTACCTTCTCTCCTTCACACTGCTTTTCACTTTCTTTATTCCCCTGCCATTTAAGCAGTTTCTCTACTTTGCCCTCTGTCTGGCATGCATAAGGGCCCTATAGGGACTGTTTTCTAACATCAAGAAATAAAATATATTTGTAAGACCATAGCACTAGAGGATTTTAACCCCATGATGTATGTATGAATACTTCACACAGTTGATTTGACTTTGTGTTTAGTGTCTCAGTAATCTTTTCTGGATACTGAATCATTTTTAATTTTTTAATAGCAAGTGGGAAAGCAGATTGTTAGAAGTCGAAGGGGTTTGCTCCTGCAGTTTCAGCATCATAACGAAAGTAAGACTGGAACAAGTTACTCCACTTCATCAGCTTTTCATGTTTCATGCTGATATTAGTGATTTCACCAGTGATCAACAAAATGATTGATTAGTCACAAAATAGTCATGCTGTTTCTAGACCATTAAAAAAAAAAAAAAA
>VXBX01007598.1:221480-231500 GCA_013400415.1 Scytalopus superciliaris
AAAAAAAAAGGAAAAATAATAATAATAGAAAAGTCTGATTTTCACAAATATTTTGTGTCCTCTCAGGAATTTTCCAGGCATGCAAATCAGATAGGAAGGAATTAACTTGTCTGGGCATAGATTTACCATTTCAAAATGGTCTAGGCTATCATGTGATATCTGCTGTCATATGCAAAACAGGCTTCATGGGAGACCTGTGCCCTTCTGAAGCTGCAGCTGCAGCACTGGCAAGGTATTCAACAAAGCCTAACAAAACACTAGATGCCCATGTTGAGACAGCTGAAAGTTTCTTAGCTTTATTTCAAGTTATTTCTTCAGTTAAGGTCTTTGATGACTTACAGCAATATATATATATATATATATTCTAAGAACATAATGAGAAACTCACAACAAATTGTAGTTAACTGCAAGAAATCTGTGCTTACACTGGAGATTTCCTAAGACAGAACAGGCTGAGTGAATATCTTGAAGTCACAGCATAGAAAGGAGAAAAAAAATATGATCCTGATTAATTGTCAGTTCAAGGTGCTCCAAGTACTTCATCAGCATTGTTCTTTATCTGACTGAATCTCTCTCTGCCTCAATTTCTTTCCTACAAGTGATTTCCCTCTGCCTTGTTGGAATCCAATTCTCATCTAGCAGGTGATCCTTCTATGTTGCTGATGACAGTTTTCATTACCATAATGGGCATCCATTTTGAGATGATATGCTGGATGTGTGCATTTGCCCACAAAATACATACTGAAGTATTCTGTTACTGACATGTATTTAATTGTGATCTCTCTAATTCTCTTTCCACTTTAATGCTGCTAATTTTATTTTTTATGACATGTAGTTTGATTGTAGATAATAATATGAGTTTCACTATACTTGTTACTTACTGTGTGCTGAAATTAGCATTATCTTCCCATAATTTATTGCCTAGAGATCTCTCCTGGCTAATTTTCTCAAGAAACATCAGTAAGAATCTCGACAATTTGATTTAAATGATTAGGCAAGGTAATAATTTTCTTCTCTTTGTGTGTCTCTCTCGCTTTTCCCATTCCATTGCTCTCATCTCCTGTTTTAAAGACCTCAGGACACTCTTCATATGCATTATATATCCAAACTGTTCTGTAAATCCTGCTAAGTTCTTGGTTTCAGGAACTACTTGAGCTTAATTATCTTAATCATATTTCAAGTGAGAACTAATGTTTGTTGATATATAAATTTTACTCCATTTAAGTATATCTTGTGAATGCCAATGAAATGAAAGAGTATAAAATGAAATGCTATTTACATGATGATTTCTAATTTGAAATAAAAATTCAGAAAAGAGCAAACACAGTGCTCTATAGCTCTTACATGCTTCTCTTTGTCTCCACACTCCAGCAGTACATCCTTACCTCATACCTGTTGTTTCTACCTATTCATTTATGCAATATAAATTAATTTTTTCCATGATTAGCTATATTTTAAACCCTTGTACTCTTATATGATTGAGTAAATTGACTTATTTTTTTCATGGGATCTGGATTTCTATGTTTCTCTTTTAGGTGTTCTAGGGTTGCAATTTGCCTGCAGGCCAGTTAAGATTGGCTACTCAATTTATTTCTTCCATCAAACATCCAACTGTTTTTATCACAGACTCAGAAAATAATTTAAGTTTTTTATTCAGCTCTCCAAAATCTAAGCCATTGCTCTCTCCATATATGTCTAAAATGTATCTTTAATTTTCCTACTGCTTGTTTTCATTTATGAGGAATTACTTTGCACCAGGAGGTCCTGGTTCATTAGGATTCCTGTAGGAAAAGAACTTGTATTCCATAAAATATCAGTTATAACACTATTTCTTAACTTTGTTAACATTATAATTTATATAGTTATCATATATTATAGTGATAGTTATCAGCTACAGTTAAAGTTATAAGGAAATAAAGGAGGATATAGATGGTCTTATTCCCTTCAAATGCTGGAAAGCCTAAGTTCTGAGATGTTGAATGGGCCACTGATCAAGATGTTGCACATTGTTCAGATTTCATCCATCAAAAAGTTACACCATCTCAGTCTTTTGATGTCTTGTAAGAATTCCTTCAAAGAAAACACAGTTGCTACTGTGAAACTGAAAAGATGTTCATATGAGAGTATGTTGTGACACTTTTACATAAAGGCAAGTCATGCAGTGGGTGTAGTTGTCCATAGTGAGTAGGAGCTGCCTACAGGTTCCTCTGTTACCCTGAGTGGGCTAAGGTTATCCTGCAGCCAAGGGATATGCACAGCACAGCACAGGTGTGATGGCACAGCTGTACATACCTGTAGTACACCACCGGCATGTGCCTACTGAGGTTGATGGTTCATTGGATCATTCATTTCTCAGTGTATGCTGATCAGCTTCATTACAGGCATCTAGCATGTATTTTAGTCAGTTATTTACTTCATTCATTTACTGTACATACTCAAATGTCAGTCATTATCAGCAAGATATGTTCAGTCCATTCTATGGGTCTTTTAATGTCATACCTGAATGTTTCCTAAACTACATATTCCCATTATATGCATTATACTCATTATACATACATAGATGTGTCTTGAAGAATTGCAGGCACTGCACTTACTACCTTAATAGCAAAGTCCTAATCACCTGTACTCCTAAGAATATCACTTCAGCTGTGTACCTATTAAGGTAGCTAAGCTTCCTGCATTCTCAGTCTTAGCCTTATAACTATTTGCATGAAAGATGTATAGTTATTGTTGTGAATTGCATAATGACAAATTGGCAATATACAATGATGTTCTTGTCTGCTCTATAGTGTGCATTTAGTAGTGCCAAGAATTTTATCTTTTTGTTCCCTAGTAAATAACTTTTCTGTTTGCTAGTGTGTTCCTGATGCATGTACTCATAGTCTAGATTTCTCCGTAGGTGAATTCAGAGTGTTATTTACCTTTTTAACCTCTTTTGACAGTATTGAACATGGACTGTCACAAGAGCTGTAGCTTTCAGTTTCTCTGCTTTCTGTACGGTGTTGAATCATTAGGGAGCAAGAGTGAAAGGTGGACATACATATGTGAAGCCTCCAGTGTTCTCTGTAATTGCAGTGAGCACACCCACACATGCATGAAAGAGTATTGTCAAAGGTATTGCTGAAGAAAATAAAGGGCTGTTTAACAAGTTTACTAGGTGATAATAATAAAGCATATGATTTGGATTCATGTTGCTCTTCATGCTGACTGAAACCTGTATATTAAGGTAACTTTGTACGGTGCTGCAAGGCCTGAGAAGGTGCCATTCACATAATTGCAAAAGATGATGGAGTTTACTTACTAGTCCACCACAATGACAAAAGTATTTTAAATGGTTTTACTGCTCATCCTCTTCTACAAAGGAATCTTAAAAAATGTTATTATAATTACACTAAATTTCACTATGTGTTCTAATGCAGCTATTGGCCATTCCATTTAGAACTTGTTTCCTGCTTCTCAAACAGGATAAACAGTAAACTTATTTCCCTTTTTAACTACTTAAAAAGCAGAAAATCTGCCCTCCTTGAATGAATAAAAAAATACCACTCTGTGAGTAATGTGGATGCACATGAGAACTTACCGTGTAATTTAATTTAATCTATTACAGAGTTAACAGCCTTTAGAGACACAATTTTCTTTGAAACATTCTTCAATGCTTCATTCAACTAGACATGATCACTGAGAGTTGAAGCTTTTTAATAAGTTTAAGGATTCTTTAATCTATAAAAAAGCTGTACCGATATTAGGAACAAAACCAAGGTGTAACTTTTCTATTATTATTGTTATTAATTTTTTTTTTAAATGCCTCATTTTTTTCTTGTTTTAGTTTTTAAATGAAACCAGAATTAAAAGGTCACTTAAAAAAGGAGTAAAAATAAAGACAAAGAAAAAAAGTAATGCATTTCTTCTTTTAATAAAAGGTGATTGCATTGAAATTTCTGCAGTTGTTATTGGTTATGACTAATTAGTTGGAATTTGGCCAAAAAAATTAATAGATTCTTTCTGGTTCTGAAATTTTCAATTGTTCTTGCAGAAATAGCTATTTAATATAAAATCAGTACTATTTGCTGTTTGCTCCTTACTGGTTCTGTGTTATTCTATAATTTAGCATATTTTGTTCACCTAGACATGCAGAGGAAATAATACCCTGTGATAAGGGTTGCCAGAGTCTCAACATAAACAGTAAAGAGTCCAAACAAACTACTTATCATGAAGCCTATAACAGAAAAGTAACACATCTGCTGAAAGGAATTTGGAATTGACTGGAAAATAATGTGTCAGCCAAGAAAAGAGCTGTGTATCTGCTTGATTTCTACTACAGACAAATCTTTTCAGCCGTCATTCAGTCTTCATATATGGAGATTTACCACAAGGCCTATTCCCTACTTAAATCCCATATAATATATCAGTCTTTACTGGTATGTTTTGGGCTGAATTGCAGGCTACTGTTGTTTAAACTGGATGAGTGAACTTCCAGATGGATCATGAACAGTACTGTGGAAAAATTTATAAGGAAATCTTTTCTAAAGGTGTCTTGATAACTAGATTCTGGTACATCTCACATATTTCCATTAAAATAGTGGCATGTGTATCACACTAAAACTATGACAAGACAGTGACAACTGGACAAGGCTCAGTGAGTTGCTGACACGTGAGTTGCCACACATGCAGACTTGCAGTACATTGAGAACTTACCCTGAAGGCTGCCTCAGGGTTGCCTTGAGCAATACACTTTAAGCATATACACCAGAGTGATTAAACAAATGAAAACTGAATTACTGTGCTTTGAGAGTCATTCGTCATCCTATAATCGTTGATCAATACAGAACTTATGATGGCAAGTAATAGTCTCCATGGTCCAAAACACAAAGGAGTTTGAAATCTGTAACTTGAGGGACTTTTTTTATTTTTTTTCTCTTTGTCACATTAGGATGTCTCCCTGAGAAATGACACATTTTCAAGAATTCCTGCTATGACTGAAAAATGTGATAAACATCTGAAGATTTAATAAACTAAAAGCAAAAGTAGAAAGCATGTGTATATAAGAATTTAAACCGCTGAAAGCTGTTACAACAGGGAACGTATATTCTTATAGTATACAGAAAGAATAGTTTAGGTACTAAACACTGTAATAACACAGTTACTCTTCAGTGTTTTTTTCTTCTGTCATAGCAGAAATACATGATTCCATCTTTGAATGAATATAGCAAAAACTGAGATTGGCTTCTGAAATATTTATTACTTAGTTTTGTAGCCATAGTCTTTTCTAATGAAAAGTTATTATGTTATTTGTCAAAGAATCTGAAGCACACTTGCCTTTCATAGGGAGGAGATGATGCTAATTTCTATATTAGAGATGGCATTAGACAAAAAGCATAGGTATTGGTTTTGGCTCACTAACATTCATTTCACTTCAATGTTGTTTGCTAATACCAGTCTCCCTCCAAGGGAGACAGTGCTACTCTTTATTATAGTTGAATGCAATTTAATTTCTGGGTTTTTTTGTGTTTTTTTAACATAGCTCCTTTTGAAATTCCCTTCTCTTTCTTTTTCCATCCCTCCATTTCTTTGCCACTCTTACTCCCCTTTTCCTCAGGTCAATCTTTTCATTTGATTATTTTGCTCTGCTTTTGTTCAGAGAACTCAAATATTCATTCTTAGGCTTCTTCCTTCGTTTTGATTCTTCACCTTACAGGTTTGCTGACTCAATTTTAGTGACAGTTTTCGTGACAATAGTGTATGAATTCTGACCATAAATTCATCTTTCTTTAACACAGAGACTTGGCAGTTCTGATTAGTGGTCTTTACTAAACATTTCTATGTGTCTGAATTCAGTGATCACCTCTACTTATATGTCCATTATATATCTAGCTTTAAATTTTGGCAGTTTAACACAGAAACAACAAAACCAAACAAGCAAAGCAAAAGCTTGCTTCTAGCAGTTTCCTCTGGAGGTTTTAGTCTAAGTGATGGCTCCAACTTTCACAGCAAAGTGAAATTTGAGTTACCATAGTACATCGCACAAAAAGGTTTATAGTAGATTGCACCAGAAGAAAGGTTATTTTTCTCACCTGAGTCTAAAATATGACCCTTTGCTTTCTTGTCCTTTGTCTTTGCTGTGAGAAAGCAAATGTAAGTTCAAAGTCTAATTCCCCCCAAACTGCAACAAAGTATCTTGAATTAGTACAATTGATACAATCTAAAAACAATGAGTATGTCCTGTCAAAATGATTTCTGTTTCCAAATCAGTCCCAAAAGAACAACATCAGTACACTCAGGTTTTACTTCACAACTATTATCCTTTTTAGTTTTGAGATGGACTATGAGTTAGCTGTTCAACTATCTGGGACCCATAGCCTGCACATTAGTTACTGACTGAATGTTAATATATGGCTCAAGAATCCTTCAAGTGATGCTTGAGAATTCTGGTGAAGTATACCATAAACAATCTCTATGACACTATTTGTGTCTAGCAGTCATACGTGTATAGATACACTTCCAACAAACTCTGAAAACAAGAGAAGAAATTACAGAAATGCACTAGCTATTTTATCTAAAGCTATTCTTTCTTGACGTCAAATAAATCATGTGATTGTGAGAAAAGATACTTTCTATTATTTGATGATATTTTAAATGAAAAGTTATTCAACTGTGCATTTGGGAAAACAAGAAAAAACAACAAAAACCTTCTACCATTTACCTCACCTTTTTAGCAAAAGATAAACAATTTGCAGTTAGCTTGGAGTAAATTCTAAAAGTTTGAAGAGTTCCTAACTGTTTTGGAAGCAGGATATGTTTGGTAACTTAGTTCAGCAACAGAATTGTATGCACATTAGGCATGGAAGCTAACATTTAATAGTATTCTAGTAATGTAATCTTACTTTTTTCCGATATTTCTTCTTTTTCTATCCAGAAATGTTGTCCTAGTTGACTTAGAATTTTCTGCATTTGTAAGTGCTTTCTAGAATTATTTCAAATTATCTGGAGCTACTCTTTGACAGAAATAGCCATTGGTAAAGAAGCATTTAATCACACACCTATAGGAATTATCTGACATTATCCACATTGCTACTGTAAGGAAGTTCTAATGCTTCTGAGAACAAGATTTCTTTAAAAAATAAGTAATTATACAGGGAAAATAAACACAGTTTTTCCTTCTGTATTGAGAAAGAAACAATGTCTTGCCATTATGATGCTTGTGTGTTTTGGTATAGTTCTTGAAGTGGTCTTTGAAAATATATTAGCGCATTTGGGTTTTTTTACCCTAAACAAATAAATATTCAGATAAGTAAATAAATAAAACAAAATTAAAATTATAAATTGATGCACTGGAGTTAGGATGGCAGATGCCAGAAATGGGAAAACATTATTGGGTTCTATTGCTTTAGAAAATACACAGAGATACTGTGGGTTTTTCAGTACACTGTGTTTCTTATGTACACTAAGGAAGTCTGTTGAAGAAAATGGATTTCTCGAGAAAATAATAAAATATTTTGAAGACCTAGAAAAAAATGCCATTTAATACAAAAATGGATTTCATCTGGATACTGCAAACACTGGAAAGAAATGCAAATATTTCTCACTGCCAATTTGCCCTACCTGAAAGTTAAGAAAACGTGTTCCTTGAGCATGGGCTAACACATCTTTTATATGCTTTTAATGTATGTTGTTATACATTAAATTATGCTTCATATAACAACAGAAGTAATGAACAACTTGAGGGGTGTGAAGAACAAATAGTTGTATTTGAACATTTTTAAGTGTTACTATTAATCAGAAAAAAGTGTCAGACCTTCTGTTTCTCTGAAATGATATGAAAACTGCTGGCTGGAAAGAAGTGGAAACAGAAATGTTCTAAAAACTTTTACATACTAAATCACAGTTTCTGTTTCCAGGGAAACTACTTTCTTTGTAACTGTTCCAAACATTTGCACCATTAGGAGATCAGCGGTCAGGGAGGTTGAATATTGAGGAAGGAATCAAGTTGAGCTGAGACAGTAATAAGAAAACTATTAAGATGGAAAATGTATATTATATTGGAAAAAATATATTGTAGATATTCATGGTAAGAGGTGATTTTGGATGATTTCTAACTTTCATCTTCAGGACACTGTATCTGTATGCTATGTATACTATCTTTGAAGTATAACACACTATGTACTGTTGCAGAAAAATAAATAATAAAAAATGTTAAAGCAAAATATGGCTCAGTTGGCTGAAGCACATACCAAAGACTTCCCTTAGGCTATTATAAAAACTGCCACAAACAGTATATTCAGTACTCAATGAATTTAAGGTGGTTTTTCTTTGGAGGCAATAGCTCATGTTCCTTTTTGCTTGGGACTATTTTTCTTCATGTATCAACAATGAATGAACAGAAAAAGAAATAATAAAGGTGACTGAAATTTTTGGCAGCTTCTGGTGATTTTTCATATCTTCAGAATTCCTCCATACTTACAATTCTTCCAAATCACTGAGATCAATCTTACTAGATGACCTGCTGCAAATTGGTGATTTGGAGATGTTATTATGCAGTCAAACATCTAATTTTTGTCATTAATAAGTTATTCTTGAAAGTGATGTGTTTCCAGACATTAAAACCAAAACTTTTTTTTTTCTTTAAATCAGATTTCTCTTCATGTGAAAAATATAGAAACAGATATTTAAAAAGAAAAAGTAGAGGGTAAGTGTATAGGATGGAATCAGCTGTGAGCTGTGGAAGGAGACAAAAATGGAGCTAGAGGAACTGTTGCCCTATCTCATTCTATTAAAAGTTGATGAAGGGTCAGCTTCTGTCATACACTTGTTACTGTAACAGGAGTTTCCCCTCACCTCGTTGGGGTTTTTTTATTTTTGTTTTTGGTTTTGTTTTGGTTTTTTTTTTTGGTGTAAGGCGGGGCAGAGAGAGTCTGAGTTTGTGGGTGGGTTTTTTAAGAAAAAAAAAAAGTGGATGACTATAACTGGAATGATTCCATCCGTTTAATAATATGGATGCTCTTCACTGTGATTTCCATATGGTTTACTGAACTAGCTCCTGTTTGATTGTACATAGCCAAACTATCATGCCTTTATCCTTCTATAAAGGAATGCTTTCAAATTCAGAGTATGTTTTGGAATAATTTGGGGCATAGTGATATCACACTGAATAATATCTGTTAGGTAAAGTTGAAAAGTTTAAATTAATTTAGACTGTCTGATTATATGATTCTCTTGTTCAGCATTTACCCATCCTTGCAATATAAGGAGTTATTAACAGATTAAGCATCCAGTGTACAGACATAATTCCTATATTAGTTTTTATTTTCCTTTTATTTTGTTTGCCTTGAACTAAACTCTTCAATGGAATCTCAGTTCTTCTGAACTACTCTGGCTAAATGCATTTTAACCACACAGTGAGGCAATTTTGCATTAAGTCTTGAGACTCTTGTTCTTGAGAACAAAACATTCAGGAAAAAGGAGGTATAAACAAAGTATTTCTTCTTCCCACAGCTTGTAAGAAAATAATAAATATTTGTCAAAAACACAGGTTTAAATTTTGTATATCTTCAGAAACATCTGGACGTACTGAGAGAACAAAATCCATCAAAGACTTGTAGAAAACAAAAGTCATAAACTCTAGGTGAGGTATGTACACTGCATCATAAACAGCTGGAGTCTTGGAAAGAATTCTGGGAAAGTATCACTTTACTCATAATCATAACATATTCACTAATAGCTGCACTGATGGCAGAGGAGCCTTTTCTGAACAATACAGATGCTCTTTTTGTCACTGCAAACTTTTATATATTCTTCTATGTTGATGTGTTATTCCTTACAATAAATTTATATATGTTTTGGACCATGTAAAGAAAAAGGAGGTTCTGCTGGAGACTGCTCATAATGACAGAGCATGGGAATATACAGGAACTAGGTTTGGTGTCTATACCTTCTGTTATAGGACCTCATACCCACAGAGGTGATGGGTAGACAGGCAAATTCTTTCTGGCATACATGGTTCTGACTTCTCCATGGACACCCCCT
>VXBX01007599.1:0-13432 GCA_013400415.1 Scytalopus superciliaris
CCCGCAACAAGGGGGTGTCTGTGAAGAAGTGATAAATTAATAGGGATAAATTAAATGTATACATTATAATGTGTATTTAGGGAATGCAATATCCTTATTTTTGCATTGATATAGTTACCACTAGAAGCAAAATTTGTCCTGATTTATAAGCCTGCAGTATTTTGTTAGTACATGAAAAGTGTATGTCCAACATCATGGCCAATAAATATAAAGCTGCCCTTTGTAGGTGTGTTTTAGCATTAACATTTTTTATTGTTGTAATAAGATTATGTTTGAGAGTGTGAAATGGAATGGACAACAGCCAAGAGAAACTCAAATACAGCCAGATTAGTATTTTATAGTACCAGAAATGAAGCTACCACAATTGTTCAACATGATTCCTTGCCTACTGTTTGCAAAAAAATCATTGAACCTTCTGAGTTGAAAGGGATCCACAAGGATCATCATAGTCCAAATTAATAAATATTTTCAATATGTATATAAGAATCACGTCTTACAACCCTCATGGGAGCTGAATCACAGGCTGAATTTGGTTCTGGCCTTTAATTTCTCTGTTTCTAATTCAATGACTTTTCCTTCATTTAAACATCAGTGTCCCTATTTATGAAACAATATGTTACTTATAATGTTTTTTAATGATCTTCAGAGCCCTATCAGAAAGAGCGGAAAGGCATAATTCTGTTACAGGTTGTTCTTAAATGATACTGAAATGGATTAACTACTTAAAACATTTCTGAAAATATGTCTTCAGAATTGAGTTTGATGTTCTTAATTTTCAGAAAATAAAATGTAAGTTCCAGAATAGTGTGATGCAAATTAGTAGGCTAGACCTTCCTTAGTGTCCATTTTTAGTCTAGTTTTTTTTTTTATAGAAGAAAATAAAATGTGTTTATGACTCAAGATAAAATAAGTAATCCTCTCTCTCAATATGCTTTATTTTAATTTTAGAGAAGGAAAAATGGCTGAATTTTCCTCAAGGCATTTTCACAAACATAGCCCAAAGCAAGCTAAATATCTCAGAGACTGTTTAGTATTCTTGTGTTTGGGGTATTGAAGTCAGGCTTATTCTGTTAAATTCCAAACACCATTACAGAAAAAATAACAAAATTTCAGTCAGAAAAGTAATTCCTTGAAACAATTCAAGGATATCGCTCTCATTACTTGAAATATATGAGATCTTGGCTGTGCTTTGCAGAACTTCAGGAAAAAGCACCGGTAAAATAATTATGATTGTTAGATTCTTTTTAGTAGCACAACAGGGAAAAAGAAAATGCAAACACCATAGAAACAGGGTTTGAAGGGTGAGAAGTGGTTACTTCTGTTAGTGATTATCTTTGTGTTGTCTCTGTAAAGGACTTTCCTGTCAGTTATACCATTAAGAATATGTCTAACTTTGAGTAACTGAAGTATTTTGTTTACAACAGCACTAATTTGTATTACATCAGTAAAATAATTAAATGATTGGTAAAGAGAACTATTTAAGACTTAGTGAATACTATTTGGTGGAAAATAATAATAATTAAAAAAACAGTTGGAAAAAATTAACCCTATTATATGAAACCAAAATATTTGTTGTATGAAAACAAAGCCTTTATATTAAAAGAAGACATTTAAGATGTTGATTTGAGGAAAACAATGAAATTTGCATAAATATCTGAAATCCAAATCAAATTCTGCTCTATCTTCTTATTCACTGTAATATAGGACATTCCTTCAAGAGTCTATAGTGTAAGCAAAAATATACAGAAGGAGATGTTAGTTTCTTGAATCACAACAGCATTTCAATGAGTGACTAACATTATTACAAAAAAAGTATAACCTAAATTTTTCAGGGGCAGATAGAGTAATTAAAGGCTTTTATTCACCATCAGACTTGCTGATGATGTTGCAATTTGCTGTATTGCTACAATTTTGTTTCTGTTTCTCTGAACCATCATATTAATGTTTGCTTTCACAGAAAGTAAGACAAACTGTCATGAGTGATATGAAATTAAACATGAGAGAAAAAAACAAATCCCAAAACCCCCTAATTATTTAATTCAGAATCCCTAAATGTAAGGACTTTTAAAAGAAAAAAAATTCAAATTATTTGTTTAATAGTACATATTTTTGATTTAATATATATTGTTAAAATATTTTATAAGATGTAAATAAATTATAAAATTTTTATTAAAGTTAGTGTAATAGAAAAAATCAAATGTCACATACATCTTCAGCAAGATCAAGAAGGAGGATCTGTATTAGTACAGTCTTAATCAGCCTCCTGGGAGCCATTACAGGGCACATAAAGGACATAAAGACTCATATAAGCTGACTGGGAACAGGCAGAATGGGTTCACCAAAGGCAAACTGACCAGCCTAACTGGGTGCTATGATGAGATAAATTAGACTCTGTGGGTCAGAGAGTAGTGGATGTTGTGCACTTTGACAGTAAGACTTTTGATACAGAATCCTTGCAGTCAACCTGGCTTCATGTGGACTAGGTAAGTGACCAGTCAGGTGGACGGACAATTGTCTGGGCTGTAACATACAAAAGGGTGTGATTAAAGGTGCCAACTGGTGGCTGGTTTCTAGGCATTGCTCAGGGATTGCTACTGAGGCCAATACAGTTAAACAACTTTGTTGACACAACAGATTAAATACTCAGCAATTTAAGAGGCAATACCAGTCTAGGGGGAGCAATTAACATGGTTCTATTCAGAGGAATTTCAACAAATAGAAGAAATGGTCTGGCTGAAAGTTCAGGAGTGTCAATAAGAGAAAATGCAGTCTTTCATCTGAAATGAAATAATTCCATGCAACAGTATGATTATGTGCTGTCTGGATAGCAAGAAACTTTACAGAAAAGGATCTGACAGTTCCAAATTGAAGGTGAATCAGCCACATGCAAAGAAGAAAGCCCAAAATATACTCTCTTAGGAGGGAAGTAGCTGGAAAGTTGTGGAGAGTGATTCTCCCTCTTGATTCAGTGTTTGTGAGAATGCACTTGAAGAACCATATCTAGTTTAGCTTCCTTATTACCAGAAAGTCATGAATAAATTGGAATTAATCCACCTGAGTTTGAACAAGATGATTAGGGTTCTAAGTGCATGTGCCATGTGAGAAGACATTGAGAAAATTCATTATGTTCAGTCTTAGGAACAAGTAAATTAAGGAGAATTGTTATCGTTTTCTAGAATTATAAAATCGTATAGAGAAGATGGAGACAGACTCTCAAAAGCACATAGTGACAAGACAAGAAGCAACAGGCATAAGTTGCAACACAGGAAATTTTGATTAGATATAAGGAAAAAACATTTTAACCATGATGTTGGTCAGAGTTTCCTGGAGATGCTGGAGAAATCTAGATACTTGGAGAGGCTCAGAACTTGGGACACAGCCCTGAACAACCTGCTTTAGCTGGACCTGCTTTGAGCAGGTGATTGTACTATATGACATATTATACTTTCTTTGTGAAACCTCTACAGAAATAAATTAATATACCTAGAATAAGTATTTGATTTATTTTTGTGATCTTGTAATGGAACAGTGAAGATTAAATTGCAAAGTAATTTCACTCAAATTTCTTTTCAACTCTGGAAATTTTAGACTGCTGAAGGGAAAAAAAAATATTTATTTCCTTATTATTACGAAAAAAAATGTGATTAAAGTCTTAGCTGGCAGAATTTTCTATAACTAAGTTTTCCTTACAAAATTAATAGCTCAGGTTTTGTTTATAATATATATTTTAGAAAAGCAGTAGCAAAACTTCCAAGATATAGTTTAATTAAAAAAAAAATCAGGATATTCTTTATGGAAAAATATCAATCGTAGCATATTAGTAATATATTTAATATATTTTTCAGAAATAAATATTTCATAGTAGACATATTTAGAGAAAATTTGAAAAGATTTGTAATAGTTATTGGGAACATATACTTTTTTGCAAGACATTACATGAAATGAAAAAATATGTCCTACTCTGTATTAATGTTTCATTTTTAACCACATCTTTTAGGCTTTCTACTTTGCTTTGAAATAACAGTTTATATATTTAAGTTTGGAACACTGTGCTGTTACTAATTTTATAAATTCTTAGTTTTAAACTGCTATGTGATTGAGAATGTGAACACTTTGGACTCTTCTTGAACTTAGGAATTTATTCACATAGACTTTGGAGGCAATAAAAAAGGGCCAGTAAAAGCCGTGAGAGGCACAATACTCTTTTATCAATGGGGCCATCTAAAGAGTCATTGCAATAATCTAGGATTCTGAGTTATTTAGATTATTTGAAAGAAGAAATAGAATTTATGGTTCATCTGGGTATAATTTGTTAATGCTACTCTTGTGTTGTACATATGAAAAAGACATAGCTAATCATAACTGTATATTGAATATACTGCACAGATTTATTATATATGGTAAACTCATGCAAAAGTGCCAACTTTATATTGTTCAGTTGTGAAGTAGGGTGGGAGAATTGCAAATGGTCAGCTACTTTAAAAAAAAGTAGTGTTTTCTGGTCATTGCTATCTGGGATTTATGGTGTTCATTTGTTTGTCTGCAGTATTTTAATCTTTGGCTGTGGGAGTTGTAATTTTCCATTACAATATGCTAATGCTTAATGTGTTAGTGATAATGGCAGAACTGTAGATCTAGGAGTGCTAAGTTAACTATCTTCCTTCTCATGTTGATCATGGATTTAAGATCTAGTACCTCAGTGTAGTACACAATAGCACTGGACAATATATATATGCAAGGTTTTCCCTCTGAAATTATTTCCTTGCTCAGTGTGGGTGAAATTCTGCTCTGCAAAGAGAAACTATTTTAATGTCTTCTTTATCATGTTAGTCCTAGTCAGACTTATGAACAACTACTTTGTAAAACAGTGCAATCTAACTAAGGTCTGTACATGATCCCAGCCTCTTCTCATGAGCTCATTGAAGGGGTTCTACTTTAAAAAGACCAAGGTTCCCAAAACCCACTCAATGGATTTATTACAAGGGCCTTCAATTCTTTTAATTTTAGGTCATACATGGAAAAAGTGCTATGGCACTTCTCAGGGGGTCAAAAATAACACACTTCTACTGGCAAACTTTGGAAAATAAGGGAATTTGACAAAAGTTTAAAGCAAGCCTGCAATTAACAAAAAGCATTTCACAAAGCATTGACTTAGCAAGTTTCAACCCATTCAGATTTAAGTTATCCAAAGATCAAGAAGAGAAAATTAGAAAAGGAGAAGTAAAGAAAGAGAGAGAGAGAGAGAGAGAGAGAGAGGGAGAGAATTATAGCTACTGCCTTAGGTCCAGTGTAGATCCAGATACCAGAAGTCCAAGAACAGTAGAACCATGAACAGGTTGTGGCCATGTAGTGTTGGTTTTATTTGCTCTGCACTCCTGTGGCCACTGCTCCCAGATGGGGCTTCTGCCATGCCAGCCATCTGGGGTCTGGGTTAGGGACTCCAGGGAGTGTGGTGTGGGCAGTGCTCCCAGTGTGCCAGTGACTGACAGCTGCACTAAAGGCTCTCAAGAAGGTGGGGTTGTGGTGGGGCCAGAGCACCATCCCACCTTGTCAGAAGCTGATCTGCCCCCTCCCACATGCACAGAGTTGTTTTGAGACAGTAAATTTCTTTCAGTTCCTCACAGTCTGGCAAGAAGCATTATGCTGAACATGTTTTATCCCTTACTTAATCCTAAATCATACAGCAGAAAGTATGGTAGCCATTTCTCCCATCAGGAAACAAACTCTTAGTTTATCTTTAAAGATGTCCTTTTATCAGTATGACATAATTCTATGTGATTTAAAACAGCTAGCAAACAAAGAACAAGGTTAAAGCTAATACGAAGTAGTCTTCATGTGTCAGACAACCCATGTGAACCATGCTGAGGTAACTCTTTAACGAGTAGACACTGTAAAATTCACTCCAGATAATCCCTCCCCCACAGTATGACCTAGACAATCGGTGTTTCTGTAAGATTATTCTGTGACTTAGAAGTAAAATAGGATAAAAGACCTTACTTTTCCTTAACAAAGTTTGAGAACATGGATGAAACCCAAAGTGTATATGCAAAATATTGCTATTATTCCCACTATCAGTAATAGAAGTCAGATACCTGAAATATCCTGCTCTGTATATAGAAGAACTCTAAATAAAAGGATATATATGTGTTGCCATAAGCCTTAATATAGTTGTAGATTTTAATGTAGTTTTATATAGTTTTATAGTCTTTTCCATTTAAAAAGTAGTATATAANGATATCTATTTTAACTTGTATTGTGGCATTTTATTTATTTATTATTTATTTTCTTCTGTACTTCAAGGATCAAAGGAGTCCATCTTTTTAATAACGAGCTGTATGTAGCAAGCAGGATTAACTGGAGTCTCAGTATTTGTCAACTACTTTCTTTAATGAGTTGTAATGTTCCTTTGACATAAGTAGTTAGTCAATTGCCTGTAGGATGCTACAAATGCTGCTTCAGATAATACCCCTAGTTACTAGTCTATACCTGAATTTTGGCCTCATTAGCTGAAATTAAGCTCTTGTAGTACAGGGAAGATTTAAACAAAGGTGAAGAAATCTCATCATGGGAATGCTGAGGCACTACTGTATGCACACTTTCTGCCTTTTTTCCTACATTAGACAACTTTATTCTTTATCAGGAACTTATAAGAAACTTTCTGCTGATCTTCATTCAGTTGTATAGCAATTCACTGAAGTAATCTGATGAAAAAACAATCCCTTCAGCTTCTTTTTTTTTCTCTCCCCCTTGACATATTTTGGAGATTCACACTTCACTCTTGCCATCTATTGGGACTTACAGTTTCTGAGAAAAAGTTTATCTACAAAGTTAAAATACTTGCTTTGGATTAGTCTCAATGCTCTTCTACTTGATAAGGAGATTGGACATTTTTTGTTTTGCTTTACTACTACTATTCTTACTGTTGCAGTATAATTAAAAGTGTACAGATACCAGGAAAAGAAAAAACAAGCTCTATTGACCTGTCCTTTAAAACAGAAGTCAGTGCACTGCTTTTCTCTTCCCATATTATTATCATAGTCATGTTCAACTCCTTTTTGGCACTCTATGCTCTGCTGCTTGTTCTTCACATCATGTTTCTTCTGAGTTAAACCTTTAAGTGAAACTTCCTTAGGTGAAGATGTAAGATGCTATGGGTAGAATTTATTGAAGGCATAGCCAAAATAGATTTTTTCAGTTGATGGACAAAGGTCAAGTAAAACCAAAGTCCATCTCATTAAGAATTTTTTCTATCCTAATTTTCACCTTTGTTTTGTCTCTCATTTCTTTAATCAACTACTTTCCAGTGTTTCTTTGATAATTTCAGTCTCTCAGTTCCCTCTGGGTGGCTTTTTAATATCCTCATATCTTTCTTGTGAGACGAAATTAGAATATAAATTTCTCTGGGTTCTTCACTTATTGCTTAGAGACATGTTAGCATATTTTACTACACCTTATGTAAACTTGTAATATCATGTAATGTATTTTTATACTTCTTATTGTATCTCAAGTCCTGTGAACAATTCTGCCTTAAGTCTGGACTCACAGGTCTATCATGTCAAACGTTAGGCTCCCACTGGGCTTCTTTATATTTTGTATCAGGGCTGTGGTAGTTGATGTTAATCTATTAGTGTGACAGTATTAAAATTTTTCCATAGTCAAAAGCTGAACTTTACCCATCCCCATTAAAGGACAGATAAGATTTTTAATGAAGTTATGGACTAGGGGAGTGTTCATTGAAGCTACATCAGCAAGTAATTTCTAAAGAAGTGAAGAATCTATTAATATACTTAAAAATGCATAAATATGAGCAAAAAAGTATGTGCATTACTGGGTCCATAGCCCTATTCACTTTAGTTCAATATACAACTGTTTACTTTTTTTCAAACTCTGGTAATTTCTGAGAGTTTCTGTGGCCTCCACAGGATTTCAGTATTGTTTTGAAATTTGTCACCCCTGAAGTTCACAATTCAGGCTGACAATTCAGATATATAGCTTATGAAAACTAATTCACATACCTCAATGAAACATGTCAGTATGAGTTCCATTTCAAACAACACCTTTTGGTCTTAGATCACTTCTTTGCCACTGAGATTTCCTGAATAATTATTCTGTTCTGTAAACTTTCGGAATCTCAGAAGAATATTGCCACTTGTTCTATATCCATAATTAAAAGAAGCAAATGTTTCTCTCATGTAACAGGTCTTAAGGGGTGGTGCCATGACTCAGAGGCAGCTCTAACTCAGTGTGGGTGGTGTAAGCTGGGACTGTGACCACTCCTGCCCATAGAAAAGCTCCCCCCCACCCGAGAACATCAGCAGCCAGGTTGTTTTCACACAGGCATGATATGGATACCCTACTCTCTCCAGGGCTCAACTGGTGTCATCACCCTCTTGGGAGAAAGCTCAGGTCACCTCCAAAAAGTGAGATAGACTGTTGAAACGAGCTCTGGCTTCCTTGAAAAGCAGCAGCCAGCAGAAACAATTCAAGATCAAGGGGATCCTCTATTCATACCCCAGAAGAAGAAGGTAGCAGTTATAAAGCAAAGGATAAAATGGAAGATGGTCCAGATGGTAAACAAAATCCTTCTTTGCTCACCTCACTCCTCCAGGTACCTCTGCACAATAGGTAAGAGACTTTGTACAGGGAAGAACAGCCAAAGGATTAAGAGGATGAAGGTCCAGTTACACTAGGAGTGTCACCACAATTAGAAAGGTCAACACCCCGTATTACAACGACTTTGAAGGGGAGGAAAAGACAGCTTATAGTTGTCAGCAGTTCTTTTCGAAGGGGAGCAAAGGGCCCATTATTCTGACAGAAAGCCAAATGTATCCTGGGCTGCATCAGAAGAATTGTGGCCATCAGGTCGATGGAGGGGATTCTGCCCCTCTACACCCCACCTTGAGTACTGAATCCAGCTCTGCTGTCCCCAGGACAGGAATGACATTGACTCTTCTGGAGCAAGTCCAGAGAAGTCCACTAAGATGATTAGAGGGATGGAACCCTTTTCCTATGAGGAAAGGCTGAGAGAACTGTGATTGTTTAGCCTGGAGAAGAAAAGGCTTTGAGTGACTGAACTGCAGCCTTCCAGAACTTGAAGGGAGCCCACAACAAAGACAGGGCAAGTCTATTTACAAGAGCTCATGGTGACAGGTCAAGGGGTAATGGCTTTAAACTGAAAAACAGTAGGTTTATATTAGGTATTAGGAAGATCTGTCTAGTCTAGTGAAAGGTGTCCCTGCCCACAGATGACCTTTAAGGTCCCTTCCAACTCAAAACATGATAGGATTCTATAATTAAATTCCTGGGTTTGCTTAAACAGAGCATGTACCAACAAGACATCATCTACATCCTACAGACTCTTTGTTTATCTCTATGCAACAGTGTCATATTATCCTTGTCTGCATCAGAGAAAAAAATACACACAGATTAGAACATAATAATTTTTATAATATTTCATAAACAAGATTCTCACAGTTACAAGTTCTGTATATTGATTTATTGAATAATCTATGGAATGACTTTATTGTTCCCAAATTCTGGTTGCTGCTTTCATCTGAAAAGCTTTATCTTCTATGAAGAAAAGTGCATATTTGGTCATATTTAAATAGTTATAACTGAACCTGGTTTTGGGATTCAGTTCAGAGTATATCTGCTGGTGGTGTATACCCATAATCTCTTGTTTCTCAATATGATTTAGTATAACAGATTTATCCAGCACTTCTACCTAATTATACTTGAGCTGCCTCAATCTTGACTGATTGTTTGGGTGATACCAATATATGAACAGTAAAGAATTTTTCTGAAGATAAATCCCACTAAAGCTGACATTTTATTAAGTAGTTCTAGAAACTTGTTGGATATTGCTGCTTCTCTGACAAAGCTAATTAACTTTGATATATAATACAGTACTTACATCTTTGAATGTAAACACTTTAGGCATTATAATACATTACTTTGAATTTATAGTTTGATCAGCATTTAAAATTGTTAACAAGTTTTATTTGTATTATTTTGCTTAATATTATCGTGCTGGGTTCCATGATCAATAGAAGCCTACAAAGTATTAAAAACTGTTTTTATTATCCTAGATGTTAATTATAACAATATGACATTTTCCAGCCTGTGCTGTTCTGAAGTTATTCTCAATATATCATGTTGCTTTCAGATTTTTACTAACTGGAATTTTTTGTCCTCTCATTTTGCTTACCAGTTGTGCCCCTTGATTACCTGCAAAATTATATACTGGAGATATTTTTGGGGTCTTTACCTGTGAGGCTGTTAAAATGTGTTGTTTGATTTACTTTATTTATGTCTCTAATTATTTTCTACTTGAAGAAATTGCCAACTTCATGATTGGTTTTTAAGTTTATATAAATTTGCTTATGAATTGAAGTGGATTAGGTTCATGACGTGTGTTTGTGAAATTGGATTATTTATATCCAGACACCCTTATCCATTTTAGCCCTTTGTCCAAACTGACAAAGCATATGCTTGATACCAACTTTAATCCTGCATGAAGTATTAATTGGCTCTGGTCATGCAGTAAAAAGCACAGAGAACAGTAGTGACACAATATTCTTTTATATACTATGTGTAAAGTGTGCCCAAAATAAACAGTGGACAACTATAACTAATATTCAAGAATAATCAATAAAGTGATGCATGCAACAATCAGACTCAGTGTTTTTCAACAAGAAGCTCCAGTGAAGAAATTACTCTTCAGACAGGCTATTTGATGGCACTTCACTACTGGATGTTCACCAAACTGAAGAATGTAAATCCTGTGGATTTGCCCACATATGCCATTCTTTACCATCAGCTAAACTCACTTAGTTACTTTGGTATAAAATCAGTGACATTTAAACAACTTCTGCAGGGATGCTACCATGTGCAATGATGGAAACTATAAGAAACATATGACCCTTTCTCTTCTTTTCAGTCCCTAATAGTGTGACAGAATAAATCTATATTAGTTAAAACTGAAGTAAGATTGAATAGATTTCTGTTTGGCTCCAGTAAATCCTGTTTATTTTCCATTGTGTCTAAGGCTATCCTTTCAGATTGCTCTTGGAATTCTCTTATCTTGAAGTTTTAACCAGCCCTTTAGAAATATTTCCTTCAAGAATTTTAAATTTCTACAAATCCCTCGGTATTTATCACACTTTTTACTCCTTTTCAGAAACATGTTAAATGTTTTTACTTATGTAGTGCTCAGTTAAATAAAATGTTATTCACACATCAATCTCTCTTTTTGACTAATTTCTGTGCTGATTATTGTTTATAGTTCTCTCAGTGCAATAGCAGCTCTTAATTTACTGACATATCCAGTGTTCTTTCTTAATCATTGACGAGAAACTCCTGCTTTAAATTTAGTCCATTTTTGGCCCAGGAAGATGTGATTTTTTTATTTTTTTTTAAAGAAATAAAAATCAAAGAGATTTAAAAATAATTGTGCTAAAGAATTTTTTTTGTCATCAGAAAGGATAATACATTCTCTGACCTTATATTGACAATCTATGTAAAAAAGGAATTATTTAGTTATGATTATTTTCCAAAAGTCATGTTGAAATTCTCTCTCATAAGTTTTGCCACTCAATCCATAACCTTATCTACCTTCATGTAGGTGAGACAGATTAGAATAATCCAAAAGTTCAGTGAAAAAAAATCATAATCATACATAGTCATACTGTGTTTTGCATTACATTAACATTAACCTTAAGGACTGGTCTGCATTCTATTTCCTGTTATACTACAGAGAAAAACAAAATGAAAAATGTTACAATTTATTGAGAAAGTTATTGAAAACAGTGTCTCCATAGCAAACATAAGATGTACCTTGAAAACCTAATCTTCAAAATGTGAAAAATGCTAAAATTCCACCTAAAATGTATGGTGAGTTTTCATATACAGCTAATATCTTTCAGAGAGGGAAAATAATAAATATAATTTGTGAATACTTGCTAGGAATAACATGGTAATGGATTTCAGATGTGATAAAGAATAAATTCATGCAATATCAGTGAGTAAGATAAAGAGAAAAAAGTGAGGCGTTTGTGACATAATTCACATTTCATAAATTAAATAATATCAATTATAATATCTCATGAGATTTATAGTATTCTGCATTACAGATAAGGCAATTATACAAAAAATTGTGAGAGCCTACTATTAGCTTTCAAAGTTTTATTATTCTTTCCCCATGTCTAATATGAACAGTGCTACGTATTTTCAGAAAATCACATTTAAAGAACATAGGATTTATTTCAGATCATGTGCATGAAATAAAAAATTAGATTAAAAATTTAAATTACAGTTTAAGCATTAAACTGTTCTTAAAAAACCATAGAAATTTAAGGAATATATCTGCAAATTTTATTTATCTTCCTTAGGTTTACACTGTGTTTATCACTGATGTGTTTATAATCAAGTTCAATTTGACTTTTTAAATACATTTTAGAATTCATGTTCTATAATCAAATTGATAAATTTCCACTCTTCCATTGACTGTGCACCTGAATATGTAAATTAAAAACCGAGGTGCCATTGAATAGAATATTTTCCTCTACCTTCAGATTGGTGAATAAGAAATTTGAAGAGCAGTTTCATTTGAACATGCAAATTAGGCATTTTTTAATAAGAAGTATTCTCCTTCATGAAATGTGTCTAAATGTTTATGGGAGAAGTTAGGTTACTCTATAGTACTCTTATTGAAGTTACAGAGCAAACAATTAAGCAGTTTTTATTCCTGCCATTCCTGTTGAAATATACAGTTAGAAATAAAGTCTTTGGTTTTCCATGTATTTAGATATGAGGTGAATAATAAAATTTCATTTTTAAAATTTAATTACATTCTGAGACATGCACAAAGAGTGCTGGAAGCATGCAAAGTGAATTACAGGGAAATTAGGAAACATAATTATGGTCTGCATATTCAAACTAGATATTTTTCTAAACATTTTCACTGTGGTATATGGATACCTGTTCTGTATTTAATGGGCTGATTTAATTTCTTAGCACAGATGGATTTTTAGACACTGTGAATAAACTCAGAAAAAAAAAAAAGACCCATAGGTTCTAAGCAATGTGTCCATGGTCACTCAGTGGAAATCTAGAATACAGCAATTCTGATTCCTAGATTATTTTTGCTTTGGGGAAAAACAACTGCAGGCATAGCAAGAATATAACACTGAGGTAATTAATCATAACAGTATTTATAAACAATGTATTCAAGATTTAGGTGAGACACTTCTTTCCATAAATATGCTTGACATTCTTCAAGTAAGTCAGTGAGTGAGTGAATGTCTGCATGATGAAAAGCAAACACACCTCCACAAAATTCCAAAACCACTACAACACCAGTAATGAATCTCAACACTAAAATCCATGCCATCAGTACCCAAGCTACCCATAGAAACTTTGAAAGTTAGAAGCT
>VXBX01007599.1:17421-35071 GCA_013400415.1 Scytalopus superciliaris
CTAGAGCACATGAAAGAAATTCTTTCAGTGGAGCAGATCCAGTAAAAAAGAAAAAAAAAAAAATTGAAGGAAAATTACCAAACAGCTTGATGGTTTCCTATTAATAAAGGTTTTAGGAACTGAACTTTATGTATATATATACATATATGCATATACGCAAGTTTTGATACAAAAAGTTTTGAACAAAACTGTAAGTGTGTGCAATTGTGTGTGCATTTGTATGTGTGACAATAGTATTCATATTTTAAAATTTATAAACCCTTCCATTTCATTTTTATGGCTGTCTGTTTTAGCTTTTAGGATGCAGTTTGTTAGATTGATTCTCAGGCCAGAAAATACCATTTTGCAAGGATTCAGCAATCTACTCGGTTTTCAAGAGAGAAATACATCTTCCGTCCATATAAAATTTTTTTAACTTTTCTTAACAGCACCAGACACTGAGCAAAAAGTGATCAAGACAGGAAATGTGACAGGAAATTATCTGATAGGTAACCAAAGGTCTGTTGGGGAATAGATGAAAACAATTTATGACTTTCTAAGTTAAGAGCATACACAACCTGTATTTTATTGTTCAACATTTCATTTAATATCTTCAAAATATACTGGTAATGTTAGGAAGGATAAAAACTAATTAGATGAGGCATTTTTTATATTGATTACATTTCCATACTCTGATTGATGAAGGACCTTGTAAAGTATGTAGCAGATTATACTAATAACACACATTTTTATATATAGCCATGTGTATCCATTACCTGAGAATGGGGGATATTTAACAAAGGAAGTACAATTAAAAGAAGTAATATGTATGATAATACAGACACATATACACACATTTGAGTATGAACTAATTGGAAAATTCTAATGTCCCAACTGTTTATTCTTTCAAACACAAAAGTTGTTTCTTCCCTTTTTATTGTAAAAGTTTATGTTCTGCTGTTAGCATGGGATAAATATCCCATCAATTTACAATTCAAGTTAAATCTTGAAAAGCTATTTGTATTAATAAAGTCATGCTAGAAAAGAATGACCCTGAAAAGTTATGCAGTCTATGTATTCCCTACCAAGGCTGGCTCAAAGAGGCAACTGTCTAACCTGGCCTTAAAGACATCCAGATTTCAGTCTTCCCAGATAATTCAGTGCTTCTGGCCTTTACAGAGGTTATATTTATATCTGAAGCTTTCATACAGTGATCTAAACCTTTGGTCCTGTTCATTGTGTGAAGACTATTATTATGCCACCTCTAGACTTAAGGCAAATTTATTGAAAAAAATTTTCCATTTTTTTCTTTTAAGACATGTCTTTATATCCCTGACCATTCTCACAGCTGTCTCCAGTATCCTCTCCCATTCATGCACATCTTTTGTAATCACAAGTCACAATGACCACTGTATGCCAGTTAAAGCCTTAATAATGTTGAAAAGATTTGATGGATTATTCACATTTTATGTAAGTTAAACCAATAGGTAAATACGTCAGAATGACATATGCCTTTCACACAGGTCCTGACATTGGTAGCTAATGATTAGCTTGTGATCTATTCACTTAAGTTTCATACCAGAACAACAGCTGCCTAACCCACTGTTGCCCATCATATGTCAGTCATAAAAGGATACCAGTCAGCTATAAAATAGAACTGCATAAGCTTTATGCGTGGTCAGGATGGTTCATTCTAGAAAATGAGTTCTCTTGTCACGTAAACTCACATTCAGAACTTCCTAAGGGTGCTTTGCATGTGTCTGTAGGAGAGGTGAGAACTGACTCCCCATCTCTAGGGTGGTCAAGGTACTTTGGATAAATTTAGCTGCCATGCATAAAACTGTAATTTGTTTCTTTGTTTGTTTGTTTGTGATGTTTGAGGGAGTTTTTTTGTGTTCTTTGTTTGTTTTTTGTTTTTTTTTGTTTTGTTTTGTTTTTGGTTTTGTTTTTGTTTTTGTTTTTTTGGTTGGTTGGTTGGTTGGTTGGTGTTTTTATGTGTTCAGAGGGTTTTATTTTGAGTGAGGCAGATTGGATGACACTTAGGTCCTTATTCATTCTTTTGTGAACTAGTTTCTGATATTTTACAAAATAGGAAAATATAAGGCTAGAGTGTCCATTTGGTAGCCTTCAGATACGATTCTTTCCAGCTGCACAGTGGTGAAGCTTCAAATTCCCCAAACTACTGTAATACACTTAATGAAAATACCAGTTATTCTTTATCTTTGTCACTGATTGACCCTAGACTGTAGTCATTACTCAGCCTCTTTATACCCTTTCCCACAGAATGGGGAGAAAACCCAGTAAGATGAGAAAATGTGCAGATCAAGATAATGCTGGATTAATAGGTGAAGCAAAAACTGAGTGTGCCCACAAAGAAGAAAAAAAATTATTCACTACTTCCTATCATCAGGCAGATGTTTAACCCCATACGTCCCAGCATACGTAGCAGTTTCTTGGGAAGATAAACATCATAGCCACAAACATCCCTGCTTAAACTTGTGTTGCTGGGCATTGCATCACATGGTAGGGAATATACTTTTGGTCAATTTGGGACATTCCCATCTACTCACTGGGCAGGACACAGATCAAGAAACAGAATAGGCTTGACGCTGCACAAGCACTGCTTAGTGATACTCAAAACACTGGTGGGTTGTCAACAGTGTCTTCCCAAAAGACAGCATCAGTGTAGCTGCTGCAAAAAAAATTAGCCCTATTCTACTTTAGTACTTATGTTTTTGATCTGCAGACTCCAGTGTATTTACCTAATAGACCTAACTACTTTCAATAATGTTGCAGGTGGCCCATTAACTTTGTGAGGTAGTTATGTAACTACATACATCCTGCAGATGGCAAGAAATAATACTAATTGTGTCAGCTCATTAAGTCTGTTTTAAAATAGGTGACACCAGATATGCTGAAAGAAAAGATATGTTGTAGCTATCTTTTCTATTGCCATAATTACCCAGGGACCACTAAGGAAATTTAGATTACCTAAGATAAGTCAATGAAAATTAATAGCTTTTTTGCTGCCATTCTCAACTGAAAACAGAAGTAAGAAAAAATTGAAGGACATGATGAAAAAATGCAACTTTTTACAAATTTTGACGTGAAGCTCATCTTGATGTGTAATTAATGTAATATCTGTGCTGAAGCTACTCGGGGCTGTAGCACTGAAAACTTATTATTTAGATAAAGAATTAATTTTAAAAAAGGAGACATTAACCTCAAAAAGGCTTATTAAAAGCAATGAAAGGAAAGTAGTATGAAGGAAAACTGCTACTAGATAGGTTCAGAAATTTTGAAGGCTGCTGTACAGACGACAAGTTAATTGCAGTTAATCACAAGTAAGTAAGTAAGCTTTAATAGCTTTTACATTAAAAAATAACCTAATTGCAGTTATGCCTGTGACCACATTCTGATTGTGCTGATTCATAAGTTCTTGACTATAGAGCAAACAGAGTATGCTACATCCCAACTGAGTTTTATCTACTTTTGTCAGATAAAAGGCATACAAATGTTTTTTGATAGAATTCTACAATGAACCTAGTCAAACTCATAACTTAAATCATACAGATGTTCCCAGGAAATCAGTAAAAATCCTAACTTCATGAAAAATATTGTTCTTTAGTTCCTCAAAAAGCCTTGTAAATTCTATAAAACTTTGCTTGTGGCTATAAATTAAAGAGAAGGAATAATAACATTAAATAGGACTAGCTATAACACAGTAGAAAAATGTTATTATCAGTTCTTTTAACTGACACAGAAAGACACAACCCTGGATTATGATTTTTACAGCGGTGTTTTCTTCAAGAAGATACTATGAAATATTCCTTTTTGCTGCATCTCTCACAGAGTAATTATTAGAACAAGTAATTTGGATTTTGATTTGCTCAGTAGTGTCCCATTATATAGTTTTAGGTCAATTCATTTCATATAGAATTTAATCTTATCAATATCTACATACACTTAGAGTAAGCCAAAATACTATATAAGAGATATAACACATATTTTGAAGTATTTAGTTGCATATTTATTGTAACATTTTCATTATTTTCTATTGTATATATATATATAAATAANAAACAATCTCTTTTAACAACATTAAAATTTCTCTGTTTCCTCATTAAGAAAAAATAGTTTATTACCTTTAATGGTAAGAGTTATTATATTCTGCAAATTTTTAATGGGTGTCTTCTGTTAACAAATGATTAATTTCAAAGTTTATATCAGGAAGAGAGGTCATGAGGGGAAAGTGGGAAGATGGGGGAAGGGAAGAGGAAAGAAGGGGAGATAAGGGCACGGAACGAAGAATTGAATTAAGGAAGGTTGAATTAAACAATTTTTTATATTAGACAAAACAAGTGGATTTCTTATTTTAGTCCATTTTCTTAGGTATTATTCTGGCCAAAACTTTGAGTACTCTGCTGTTCTGTCATGACATTCTTCTCCATTATCAATTAGTATCTTTATATTTGCAGTGAATACTCATTGTTTCATATTTTAAAAATAACAAAAAACAATTTAATCCCACTAACGATTTAGAAATATAAAATTATTAAAAGATGTCTGCTCTTCCATTTTTTTTTTGTATAACTGACTCTGATCCTTGGAAGAACATTATAGCTTGCAGCCAGTTTTTCAGGAGAGAAGTCTAACTCCTATTTAAGGAATCTAAAAGTAGTACAATTTCGAGAAGTCTTTTCTCTTTTTTTTTTTATTTATTTGCATTTGAAGACAAGATGTTTCACCTGTGATTTGTGTTCCTATGGATTACTTTAGAGTAAGTAAATCCATGCAACAGCCTTTTCCTTTTTTTTGGGGGGGGTGAGATCAGGGCGAAGTGGGTTGTTGTTTTGGTTTTTTTTTTTTTTTTTTTTTTTTTTTTTTTTTTTTTTTTNCGTGTGGGGCTTGGCCATGGCTGGGGTTAAATCATTGTAGGTTTTTTTTGTTTGTTTTTTTTTTTTTGTTTGTTTTTGTTTTTTGCTTCCCCCTGACTATAATTTTCAGTATGGATTGCTTCTGGTGAAAGTGAAATCACAAGTTGCATAAGTCACAGCATGCTCAGGACAGGACTGCACAGTGACATTATATGGTCTTAAGTACACTTGATGGGATTCTTTCTTAAATGCTTTCTAGAAGTTCTTCCTTCTTACTTGAAACTGTAGCTCTTTATCATGGGGATAGACACTTAACAGTAGCTGTCTTCTTTCAAGACACAGTGATTGGAGTCTGCTGGAACACTCGTTCAGTTAGCAGAGAACTTAATTTCTTTCAAAATCCTTTTTTTCCTCTGAAGATTTTTGAATAATTAGAATACTTAACTTCATATCTGGGAAAATATGTTCAAGATTATAGACAGCAAAATGCAGAAAGTCATAGCAGAGGAACTCCTGCCAAGAATGAAGACTGCAGAATTACTGAACCTTAATGTCTTTCATTAGCTCCCCACAAGGACAATGGGAGGGCAGCACTACTCGAACATGCCAGGCAGAAACGGGGCAAAACTCAGGAAGAATATATGGATAAAAATCTCCATAATAGGATTTCTGTGACCAGTGGTAGTGAAGATAAAATGTTAAAATTATGGATAAAAAATTTTTACTGATACAAGTCACAATGTCTTTCACTCAAACTCAAAAAAAGTAATAAGTATTCACCCATGTGCCCTAATAGAATTGTGTATTCTTATAAAAATACTAAGCTAAATGAAAGCAGATGGCCTTGAAGAGATCTGTGTATTCTCAATTGCTTTGTTTTCTGGTCCTTGTTATTTTTCTCTGTTTTCACTCCTCAGTTGTATCATTGTGCCAAATACCATAAGGAACTTGATTACTTTTAGAAAGGGTCCAAACAGTTACTGATCCTTGTAGAATTTAGCCGTGGATAAAGTATCTCCATTAGGACAATCCATTCCATCCTAATAATGAAGCCTTAAATAGATAAGAGGAAATGTTGTACAGAAGATGGTCTCTCTATCTCTGCTGATCTAGTATTAAACAAAGCAGTATAGAAAAGACACTTGAATTTTAGAAAGCTAAAGTTAGATCACAGGTGCCTAAGACATTTCAGAATGCAAAACACAGCAGCTTTCTAGTCAAACCTCCTGTCCAAAGGACAACCTGCTCTACTGCTTGGCTGTCCCTAAAGTAAATAAGCCTTTCCTTATACACAGCCTGAGTCAACCCTGTTTCAGCTTATCTTCGTCTCTCATCTTCCCACCATGGAAAGCCTGGTAAGTTTTCTGGATAATGTTGCTGTAGACACTGGAGGTCTGTGCTTAGGTTCCCCTAAAGCTGTCTTTTCTCCAGGCAGAACAAGCCCACCTGTCTTAGCTTCCCCTCACAGGGCAACTGCTCCAAGCCTGATCATCCTGGTGATCTCTGCAGAACTTGATCAAGTTTATTGATTTCTTTCTGATATTGGGAAGGTGGAGTAGGAATGGGTTGAAATTGATCAGAATATTCCAATTGTGGCAGAGCCAAGTAAAGGGAAATAACCACTTATCTTCATCTTTTCCCTGCACCCCTTTTATTACAGCCCCAGCTGCTTCCAGGGCACAGCCAAAAACACAGGCCATCTAATATGTTCCGAATCTTGGCTGCCATTCAGAGAAGTATTGAACAGCCTGGTAGAACAGGAGATTAATAAAATTCAATGAGGACAAGTGCAAGGTCCTGCACTTAATTGGGGCAATCCCCAGTGTAAACACCGTCTGGGTGATGAATTCAGTGAGAACATTCCTGCAGAGGATTTGGAGATATTGGTGGAGGAAAAATTAGATATGAGCTTCCAATGTGTGCTTGGAGCCCAGAAAGCCAAGACTATCCTGGCCCGCATGAAAAGCAGCGTGACCAGCAGGCCAAGAAGGTAATTCTGCTCCTCTACTCTCATAAGATCCAATCTGTAGTACTAGGCATGAGTCCAGAAGAGGGTTACAGAAATGATCAGAGGGCTGGAACACGTTTCTTCTGAATAAAAACTGGGACAGTTGGTGTTATTTAGCCTGGGGAAGAGAAGGCTTTGGGGAGACGTTACTGTGGCCATTCCAATACATAAAGGGGGTTAAAGCAATGATAGAGACTTTTTACCAGGGTCTGTAGTGAAAGAATAGGAGACCATGGTTTTAAAAAAAAGTAGATTTAGATTTAGATTAGACTTTTTTGATGATGGTGGTGAGACACTGGAATGGCTTGCCATTCCAGAGAAAATTGTGGATGTCCCATCATTGGAAGTTGTCCTGGTTTTGGCTAGGATAGAGTTTGTCTTCTTATTAGCTGGTACAGTGCTGTGTTCTGGATTTAGTATGGTTCTAGTGTTGATAACACACTCATGGTTTAGTTGTTATTAATAGTGTTTATTCTAAATCAATGACTTTTCAGTGTTCCATGCTCTGCCAGAGAGCAGGTGTAAAAGAAGCTGTGAGGGAACATATCCAGAACAGCTGACCTGAACTGGCCAAACTGATATTCCATTCCATTGAACATCATGCTCTGTATGCAAATGGGAAGAAGTCCAGAGGGGCCTGATCACTGTTCAGGGATGAGCTGAGCATCAGTCAGTGTGTGGTGAACAATTGTATCGCATGTCACTTTTTTCTCTTGAGTTTTATTTCTTTCTCTTTTCCATCAGTAGCAGTAGTAGTATTAGTAATAGTATCATTAGAAATTGTATCAATCATTTGTATTATTAGTATTACTACTATATTTTATATCAATTGTTACACTGTTCTTATGTCAACCCATGTGTTTGACATTTTTTTTCTGATTCTGTTCCTCATTCCACCATGCTGCATGATACTTAATTGACAACTGGGGTTAAACCATGACAGAAGTGTTGAAGCTCAGGTTGGATGGGGTTTTGTACAACCTTACCTAGTGAAAGACCTATATGGGAGAATGGCTGGAACTAGATCATCTTCAAAGTTCCCTTCCAACACAAATTGTTCTATGATTCTAAGAAAAAACATTTACCCCCGTATTTTCTATCAAACAATGTATAAAAGAGCCTGCTGAATACACTACCAGATGACATTTTTGACTATGCATTGTGTGAAGTTTCTTTTTGGTTTGAATATGAAACCTGATGATTTTATTTGACAGCTCCTTTTCTTTAATAGAGACAGTTGTTGTCTGTTGACCTTACTATCAGTGTTGGAGGAGACACCTCCGACAGTGGAAGAGCAGCCTCAGCAACGCAGGTTTGTGAATGCCTGAACCCTGGAAACTGCACTTTGATGCCACAGAACTGTTTATAATCTAAGAACTTTACCCTGTTTGAGGATTTTGTAATGTTATAAGTTTCTTCTTTGTTCTTCTATATACCACGTTGGGATTTTTCCATGCACATGGCCTGTAACTCACTCCCTACTGCCTCCTGCTGGCAGCTGGGTAATAACTCCCTATATGGCATATCCCTGCCCCTGTCCTCTCAGTTTTGGGGATCCTGGCCTTGTATGGCTGGGGCTGACTCAGACCCTTCCCCAAGACCTTCCCAGGGTGCTCCCGGGCCCAGAACCAAGCTCCCCGACCCTATTTAAGTTGTGTACCAGTTTGAATAAACTCTCTTTGGCTTTCACCTTCCTACCTCACTCATCGGAGTTGTCTCCCCTTCTTTCCACCCCCTATGTGCCCTCAGGATTGCATATCAGGATATGAAAAACTTCGATCATATCCCTTGCCGCTCTGTATTTGTCTCTTTTCCAGACTAGTGGTCCTGATCATATCTCAACACTTCTCATGAAAACTAAACCATACCTTTGATCATCTATGAGGTCTCTTTGTTTTCAGCTTCTACTAAAACTCTTTTGAACTGGAATTCCAAAGCTGCACTGGGTATTCATTTATAGTGTTAATTAATAGTTAGAGATAATTGTATCTTATTTCTACTTTGACACCTAGCCTCCTCTGTTTCTCACCTGCAACCAAAGGTACCAACATATTTTTGGAAAATCTTGTCTTGAAGTACCTAACTGTCTCTGAAACTTAGATTATGGAATGTAAAAATTGATTTTTAGAATAGAATGAACAATACTGGACCATTCTGAAAATATTTCCTTACTGTGCCTAGATGTCAGAAATAAAGTGTAATATATGTTTGAGTAAATTCATGCCCAGAGCAATAGAGGCTCTCCATTTACAGTATAGTGTAAGAAATCAACTTTCTATAAAGGCACTCAGTGTGTCCAGGTGTGAAGAATTTCCCTCCATTTTCAAAGTAGAGTCAAACACTTCACACAGAGGAATCCACAATATCCACACAGGGAGTTATTAAGAAACAACATCTGTACTGTTAAAAAACACTTTAGCTTACTGAGAATTTGCCTCCTGGTGTTGGCAGCGCTTTGATACCTGAACAATATGGTATACAAAGAATAACAGTGCTTGCTCATTCTAAGCAGAATATCTGATAATCCACTGTGATCACAGGTGTCTTCTTCTGACTGTGGCTTTTTCACAGACTATTTCTTATAACTTCAAGAAATTTTTGACAAGTGTGTTTTAGATTTGTTAAAAACAGTGTTGATAATAAATATGGTTTTGGTATTGCTGAACAGGGCTTGCACAAATTCAAAGCCTTTTCTACTCCTTGTTCTACCACGCTAGCTAGGAGACTGGTAGTGCATGGGAAGCTGGGAGGAGTCATAGCCAGGACAGCTAACTCCAACTGATCAAACTGATATCTCATACCAAATGATGCTGGATATTCAAAGCTGGGGGAAGAAGGAGGAAGGGCAAGGACCTTTAAAGTGATGGTGTTTGTCTTCCCAAATCATCCTTATACATGATGGAGCCTTGCTTTCCTGGGGATGGCTGAACACCTGTCTGCCCATTCTGCCCATGGGAAGTAGTGAACGAATTCCTCATTTTGCTTTGCCTATGTGCATGACTTTTGCTTTACCTGTTAAACTGCCTTTATCTCAACCCATGAGTTTTCTCACTTTTGCCATTCCAATTCTCCTCCTGAACCTACTGGTGGAGAAGTGAGCGAGCAGTTTTGTGGTGCTTTGCTGCTGACTGGTGTTGGTTGCTATGGGGTTACACAATGACAAAGCTCCTACAGTTCTAGGCCTCCTTTCATACATAAGCACATTGGCTTAAAATTTTATTATTTTTATCTAGTTAATAATGTGTTTTTCTTAACACGTTTCTCTCCAAAATTTTGAAGGCATTCAGGATCTCATTTTGTATGTTGAGAAGTGCTTCCTAAATGAGACTGAATGCCATTATCAGGGAAGATTTCATTGTAACTGCTGGGATCAGTTGACAGGCTGAACCTGTCTTCTCCCCGCCTTGGGAGAGGTAAGAACCATACTCTGTAAATGTTCTTTTATTAGGTATTAGTGTTTGTATATTCCTTTGGATATATTTTTGCAGTCAGATACAGCCACCAGTAACCTTCAAACCTTAATATGTCACAGTTTTCTGTTAATAAAGAATGTTATTCCATAAACTGTTAGTGTGAGTCTGTCTTGGACACTAGCAGCTGACAGCAGAAGGTAACATACTGGAATAAAGTGGAAGACCTGCTGAGGGGTCATAAAATGGGAAGATCTGTTGAGGTGTCTCCCTTATGCTGTTGGCTTAGTTCCCTGAAAAGCGCAGTTGAATCACCCTCCGATCCAGCAGGACTGTTGAGTGAAGGGTCCCCGAAAAGAGACACTGACAGACTGGTCGGGCACAAGAGTCTCGGCTTTCCTGGTGTGCTGACAGACAAATCAAACACTAAGGGTTGAGGAAATCTCACCTTTTCACATGACACCATCCATAGCATTCCCTTCTGTCACATTTCTTCTTAGATTCTTAGAGGGGTTCTTTAGCATCCCTTACATCCTGCAGATGCATTAAAATGCATGAACACTCTATGAGGAAAAAAAGTGAACATTTCAAAAAAGTGTAACTAAAAGCTTAAACTTACTAAGCTGAATAGATTTTGTCAATGAAAGAAAATCTGGGGGTAAAAAAGAATTACATTATTATACCTGTAAGACTTGAACTAGAATTTCTTTTTGGTAGTGATACCACCTCATAGCTTTATATGAAATAACTTATTTCATTCTTTGTGATGATTCATTTCATTTTCTTGCCTTTATTTACACATATTAACTCCTAGAAGGCTTTTTCTATTACTTTGTAGGATGCACTGTCACCTTTAAATGTATTTAGAAAATATGTAAGGAATAGAGAATTTGCACCTGGAGTATCCTTGGGGACTGCTCAATTGCAATTAAATTAACTAGACACTGGATGTCAGTGTTGCTATTTTATAGTTAAAAAAAGAAAAAAAAATCAAGAAAATCCAGGGTGTAATCACAAGTAGGATATAGAAGAAGTCTAATCGAATAATTCAGAACAGCTTAGAAGCTAATTAGCATTTTATTTCTTCATGGTAGGAAGAACATGTTGGCTTTATAGAAGCAGCTTTCCATAAAGGTTTTGATTTCTTTTAAGAACAAGCAAACAGATGAAGAAACACTTCAATGAAGTGGACATTTTAGGAATCTGTCACAGGGCTTTTACATGGTAATTAACATTCCATTTAATCAGAATTATGAACAGTGCACAGTGTGAGTGATTATTTTTGCTTATGGTTAATTTTGTACCTGGCTTTCCAAAACATACCTGGATTTAACTCACTCCTAATCTCATGACCTTAAAAGAGCTGTTTACTTTTAAGCCAGGATTTTAATTTTCAACAAGGTTTGACAGGGATTTGTAAAAGAGTTAGAATGGAAAAATATGAATGGAGTTGCATAAAATTCTACCCATTAAACAGAACCATCCATCCCCTACTGACACTTTGAAGCAAATTTTACCAAAGACCAAGTATAATGTACTGGTTTTCACAGTCAGGTACACATACAATCTCCTCCAAGACAAAAATCTCCTTTGTCAGAAATTCTAATTCACCTATGGCTTCAAGCCATCCTGCAGAATAAAACCCAATATTAGATGGAATATCAAAGAAACAACACCAAATTTCACTAGCAGCACCTTTCAAGTTACCCTATTTCAAAGGCAAATATCATAGTAACTAGTATATTATAAGTACTTCCTTAGAAACCTTCATAAAGAATAAAAATTTCTTATGATGCAAGTAAATATAGTTCTACTGCCATTATAAATATATTTGGCTGATAGAGGGGAAACATCTAAGCTGAGCAGCTGAATTTATTTTTTTTAAGTTCTTACTTAAAAATGCCCAAAAAGCCCCTGAGCATCCAAAATTACTTTTTTACTGTGAAATTGTAATTCATATAATTTGTGGATTCATGAAAATGTTTCAGAAGCTCATGACCTGCAACCAACATAAAGCATATGGATCCACTATCAGACTGCTATGGATGGCAAATATCAAACAAGTTTCTTGGGTTTCTAAATAACATTCCAGAAACTTTGTAGGGACCACTAGATATGTCATAAGTGAAAAATTTCAGTCAAGAATATTTCAGTAAGAATTTATTATGTCCTAGACAACAACAACAAAAGCAACTTATTAAGAGTGGCCTGAAGCTTTTACCATCCCAGAAATGCTGATTACGATCAAGTCTGGTCTCAGTCAAAGGCTAACAGTGAGCTACATGCATTTACCCCTTTAAATATCTATATAAAGCATTTGGACAACATAAAGATTTATATAAAATATACTTCACTTTGAACAGTGAAGGCAAAATCAAAAACTATAATGGAATGTTATTCCTTTTTAAGACACCAAAGTGTGAATCAACATACTTGACAGAAAAGGTGATCTCTGATCTGATATTTTACCTCCAAAGAAATAGGATTATTGATTTGGGATGTCTAATAATATCTCCCAGATAAATTAGAAGTGTTTACGTTTAAAGTACTAGTGAAATGGACAGAAGAGAGAGAAAAACACTTCAGACTTCCTGGAGGACCCAAGAAAAGAGATTACTAATGAAGACAACATACTTCACAGACAGAGGTTTCTCTCAGATAAATGCTACCTAAGATGAATGGAATGTAAGACATAAAATATATCAGATTTTTATGTTTTTATATATTTTTGTTTTTTAATTAATTTAATACTTTATTAGCATTTTAATTATACTGTATATTCTAGATATTATAAATATTTATTAGTATTTTTCTTCAACGAGCAAAACTGTTGTAATCAGAGAGTAAGTGACTGATGATAAGTTCCTCACTCAACACTAAGGCTAGCAACTGGCATACTCAGACAACCTGAGTGGAATTTGAGTACCTAAACAGAGGCCTCTAATGCCACAGTTTTCTTCCTGGCCCCTAATTGCACACAAGAAAATCACAAGGATCCCATATGTTCTTGGTTGTATCTGCCAGGTCCCTGTTGGTTTCTTGGATGCCTTTGATCTTTAAGATTGCACTAAATAGTGTCTGAATTCCTATTTTATTTCTCACTTGTCCAAACAACTTCTTGAGTGCCCAGAAGGCTAAAGGAATATAAGGCTGTGCTGACTGCAATGAGATTGCTGCTAGTTGCCTTGTTCTAACTACTGCTGTCTTTAGGTAAATACTTCTTCTGAAAGAGAAATTGTTGCTTCTTCTTGAGGATCTGCTGGGTATGGCCAAGAGAGAAAATCAAGGAACATCACAGGCCATATAAGAGATCTCATCAAGTAGAGACATAAACAATCAGAAGCATACTAGACATGACTGAGTACCTAAGGTAGTAAAACAAAAAAAAAAAGGAAGAAAAAGCTTTTCATATAGAGCCAATTATGGCTTTGTGGAGTCTGATGCAACCCAAAAATTTGCTGAGAGTTTCTAGACTAAGAGCAAGTCTACGAGCAAATTTATAAAGGTTTTAGTGCTTTTTCAGTCAATGTTAGAAATGCTGTGTGGTCAGATCAAGCTCAAAATTGAAGTCATTCAAAGCACTAATTGTTTTTATGTCTAAAAAATAAGTCTGGGGGTTTTTGTAGCATTTTTCATTTTACCAAAATCCTAACTTCACACTCTTATTTCTCTTATTTTTTGCATTTCTGTGTATGAATAAGAATGCAATCTGTCTTTACCTTGTGCTTCACTATGCTGGGGTGAATCCAGTAAATATGGTATATCTGTGCATCACTACTAATTGAGCTTCTAATAAAAATATCACAGCTACAATCACTACTAAAATTCTTTGTCTGGCAGCTTATATGCCTCATTAAGGTATGATAATACTTTCATAAATTACCTCAGTGATTAAATAAAGAGTACGACAGATGAAACTAGAGTAGGAGGGGCTGCACAGGCATGACAAAACATGATCAGAATATAAAAGAGTCTTAAGAAATTGAAGAAATAAACTTAAAATAGAAAGTGATCTTGTCAGGACAACTGCAAGTTTCCTAACTGTAAGCAGGAGTGATTTTCTGCACCAGTGTAGGTCAATTGCACAATTGTGTCTGAGTAAAGAGGTTATAGGGGATCACAAGCTAAACTTAGTATAAATACAAGATCTATGTACTGTATTTATGTACAGTACTATCAAAACAAATGGCAACCATGCCAAAATGAATAAATAGGTGCATAATTTGCAAGGCATTACTTTCTTCTGGCATCACAGAGGTTTGCGATTAGTTGCAGGTATTGCATGTCGTGGAAGTTATAAACCAGGTAGAGCTTGATCAGATGTCTAAAATCTCTCAATCTCTGATTTTCATCAAAATTCTAAAAAAGTAAGACTCTGAAGAAAGACATAAAAAATACAATGGTTAGCCTGAAGGAGAAAGGATTGAAGGCAGATAATATTTCATGAACTGTGTTGCAAAAAAAAAAAAAATGGGGGGGGGAAATCGCAGAAAGAAGGCATAAGATTAGTAAGTATATCCAATGCTGAGGACTATAAAGCATGAAAATAGATTGTCTAGGGGGGTTTATAATTAAAGTCTTTAAGAAAAGGTTAAACAAAAATATCTGTCAAGAGAAGTGCTAATACTGCCTTGGAGCAGACTGAAGGACAGAATGATCTCTTAAGACTCATAGTATGGTATTCTCTGATCTGATTCAACTTACTTCTGCCATAATGATTGATTAATGCAACAATTCCCAATCCAAACAAAGAACAACTGAAAAATACACTGAAAGAAGAAAATAAAATAAAAAAGAATCAGTGGCATGTGTAGGTTTCTTTAAGCCAAATATACATTGAATACTAAAAATATTTTTCTTATTTTTCCAATTTAATATTGTCATCTTTTTCCTACTTCACTTATTCTTGCTAAAATTACTTGCTTTTTATTAATGAATTACAAATGTAGATTAGAAAATTGAGAAATTCTGTATATATATCAGAAATGACTGTTGAAAATTTTGGATCTACACATCATTTTAAAAGTTATTTGTTTATCTCCTAACTTAAAATGAACACACAGTAGAAGAGATTACTAACTGGCAATATAGTGTCTAAAAGTTGTCTAAAAGTGTCTAAAAGGTGTGTAAAAGTTACCCGTGTAGCGGGTGTATTAATCTCCATCATAAATTAGCAGCTCTCTTACAGCTTATTATGTTCATCTATACTAGTACACAATGCATGTTTTTATTGAAGGCTTCTAATGTTATTCCTCCTGTTCTCCAGTCACTTTTGTCACAAAAAAAAGTTCCAGTTCTTGCTGCAACAGTATTGTGTGGGATAGCTGGTAAAGGTGTATCACCAATGAAATTGGCCTAGATGCTCATAGAAGAAAATTTCTGTAGTTGCAGAATATTATAAGAAGTAAACTGAGACAGAAAAAAAAAATTCTATTCAAGAAAAAAAGTTAGAAATTAGTTTCTCTTCACAAAGAAAACAAGTACAAAGAATTCTGCTTACCATTGCATTGCAGCAAAGGCAATGTCTAATTGTTGCTGTTGTCATAAGTGCCTTTCACAAGGCTTATGACAGTGCTCATGATATCTTATTGTGATCAGGTGTAATGGTAAAGCTAAACCAGCAGAAAGCAGAGCGTTTTAGAGACCTACCTGTTTACTACTGGTTTACCTCCCTGAGCTAACTAATTTAAATGCTGGGATAATAAAATTAAGGATAAAATTGTAGAAGGGGGTAATTTGTTGAGCAACAGCCTTAAGATGATGTGTTCTCAGAGAAAATGGAGGACTAATTTAATGTAATGCACTGGCTTATATTCAAGTCATACATTTATTTTTTATTTTATTACTTAGTTTTCCCCCAAATTATGGGAGATTTGATGCCAAACATGTATAATTTGAATCTTAACTCAGTATAATTACCTAAGAGAGGACTGAATCCATAGCCTGGTAGAGCTGATGCTGCTGCAGCTGTGTGCCCCAGGTCTAACGAGCAGTGAGACTGAGCATGTATTATCAGTAGGTCCATACACAAACATTTGCATACAACCTGTGTACATGCAGTTGTATACACAGAGCTGGCCACACAGAACAACACAGACACAATCAAATCTCATATCAACACAAAGAACACAAAAGACCTCTTCTTGTTTTCTCTGGCTGATTAGGATGAAGGTCTGGTAGTAGGAAGTACAGTGTGGGAATTACGGTGGATCCCTGCAGAAACCAAGCTCAGACACTTAGTACACCCAGCAGCAAGTACTATATCCCAATCTCTCCAATTAGTGGCATCTGGGCATGTGAGCCCCAGCAGCTGCAGCTTCACATCAGCTGTTGTTAGAGACTCCCTTACTCACTCCCTCATCCTCTTCCATTCTGTCCCAACTCTTTCCCAACACATGTGATCCCCTAGTATCTGTCCTTCAATGCTAAAACCATCCATGGTCTGGTCCTGAATCTTCTCTGTCCTCAAGTGCCACACCCCTAGAGACACCTTCACACAGAGAAATACACATGCCAGTAGGTTATGGTTGTTCCCCACACCCTGTGGTCTCTCCAGCAGTTATCTGTGACTTTCCAGCCCTCCAAAAGCCAACTCCTCATACTGTGTAGGGCTAAAATACACAGTCCTCTCCTGGCTCTCAGGCCATGTCACCTACTTACCAGCCCACATGCATCTAGACTTTCATAAGCACTCACCTTCACCCACTTGCATTCAGTTCAGTTGCTGCACCACACACACAGACTTTTGCCCTGCTCCCACTGCAGGGCTGAGACTCAGATCCACACACATGCAGTTGCACACTGAATAGAGAGCCCTTCACCCAACAAAAGCTGGGACTGGAGTTCAAGCACAAGACAGTGCAGATTGAGCTGATTAAACACAGGGTGTGCCTCCTTCCAAGTCCTTAACTCACATTCACCACCACCTTTGTGCCTCTGCTCTTCCCTAGGCTTGCAGAGATGATCCTTAGATGGTGTGATGGCTCCCGAGACAGGGCAGAATGTTGCTTGGATCCCACACCCATCATCACCTCTCCACGCCCCTTGTGGGTGTGCAGACAAGGTCAGGAGTTTTACCTAGTATAATGAATTACTGCTAGACTCCAGTAGTATCCATGCTATAATGGTTTCATGTGATGCTTCCAAGGCAAGAGAGGCATACAACTTTACACTTTTTTTTGTAATTATAAGATTGCAGATATTTTCAATATTTTTCCAAATTTTGGGCTAGCAAACCTCATACTGTGTGTTACATGTTATGTATTAGCACCTCATTCATTTTGGAATGTACCATGAGCTGGTAATATCTCAAGATGAAATCTGTGTTGAAGCATTTGTTGAATTAATTTTTTTGGTTTTTTGGTGGTCTTTTTTTT
>VXBX01007600.1:14885-38111 GCA_013400415.1 Scytalopus superciliaris
CCCTGTTCCCCCTTACAGCTCCCAGAACAGGAGACTCCACCCGCCCTGCTCCCCCTCGTCAGTCCCGGTTTTGTGGACAACCCCCCAAGCCCCTCACAGTGCCCAGGGAGAGGGATCCCAGCTGCCAGGGCTGATGCTCCCACCCAGCACGGACCAGACCACCTGGAGCAGACACTGACTAATTTCAGGCTTCATAATCCATTAATTAAAATCCCAATCCACTAATTAAAGTTAGAACCCATTAATTTAAGCCATAATCCATAAATTTAGCTATAACATTAATTTGAAACTCACTTTTTCCCCCTTGTCTTCCCTTACCCCACTAATGGGCTGCACTAAACTCTCCCCATTAACCCACCGTCCCCCTCCCCGTGTTCCTTTCCTCCCAAGCTGCAGTTTTGGGGTGAGTCCCTTCCCTTTTGGGATTTCCCCTTCCCTAACCCCTGGATTTCCTCCAGTGAAGCTGAATGGTGGCCGGCATGTGCAGGGGATCCTGAGAGGCTTCGACCCCTTCATGAACCTGGTCATCGACGAGTGTGTGGAGATGGCACCTGGCGGGCAGCAGAACAACATCGGCATGGTGGTGAGTGCCACTGGGAGCACTGGGAGGGACTGGTGAGCCCAGTGGACAGTATGGGCAAAACGAGTGGAAGGTTTGGTAAGAAACAGGTGTGGATGTGTCAACCTGCACTTTTGATGCTCTATCTGTCCTGGAGAAAGCTGGGAAATACATGGATGGATGGACCCAGGGTTTATTGGAAATGAGGCCACATCCAGCTGGAGCTGGGCACCAGTGAATTCCCAGGGCTCAGGATTGGCCCAGTCCTGTTTAACATCTTTACTGATGATCTTGGTGAGGTGATCGAGTGACCCTCAGTAAATCATGGATGACACCAAGTTGGGTGGGGTGTGGATCTTCTGGAGGGCAGGTCCTGGGAAGGGTCTGGAGCAGCAAGAGCAGCTGGTGGGGGCTCAGCCTGGAGAAAAGGAGGCTCAGGGGGACCTTCTCGCTCTGCAACTCCCTGACAGGAGGGCGGAGCGGGGAGGGGGTGGAGGTCAGGCTCTGCTCCCAGGGAACAGGGACAGGAGGGAAGGGAATGACCTCAGGCTGGGCCAGGGCAGGGGCAGGTTGGACATAAGGAGGAATTTCTTCACTGAAAGGGTTGTTAAACATTGAAATGGACTGTCCAGGGAGGTGGTGGGAGTTCCCATCCCTGGAACTGTCCAAGGAATGACTGGATGTGGCACTCAGTGCTCTGGGCTGGTGACAAGGTGGGGATTGGTTACAGGTTAGCCTTGATGATCTTGGAGGTCTTTTCCAACCTCTTTTCCAACCTAAATCATTCAATCATTCTGTGATCTGTGGGGGTTTAGAGTTAAAATTAGTCACTTCTCATTTTTCATCCATGTGGGGGAATCCTGGTGAATTTGTGAAGGATCAGCATTTTGGGGAAATGGATTTGAGGGAAAGACCCTCAAACTGAAGGTAACAACTGCTGCACTCTCAACTTTCCACTTTCAGGTGATACGAGGGAACAGCATCATCATGCTGGAAGCTTTGGAACGAGTATAACCCTGCAAAAATGCAAATCCTGAGCCATCGGTTCTGTTTCCTCATCCAAGATGATGCCCACAAGTGTACAATTATTTTTTTTTGTTATTAAATAAATTTTGTGATGGTTGACATAACTGAAGCCATCCTTTTGTCAGTTTTTGGCAGCTGGGTGTTAATCCTGCTCCCAGTCCTGAAAAAACTCAAGGAAAACTTTGAGGACGCTGAATTTATTGAAGAGGGTGTGAAATTTGTGCTACTTCTGGTTATATTTGTGTTATCTCATGACCTTAGAAAACACTTGGGTCCTGAAATTCTCTATTAACTCCTTCACATCCCAACATAGCAACAGGTATTTGTGGTGTTCCTTTTTTCCCACACATTTTGGCAGCTCCCAACACACCAGTCCCCTCCCGTAAGCTACAGCACAGTTTGGGAAGCAAATTAAGCCCAAATTTCCACCCTGAGGAATAATTATTTAATAGCCCCTTCAGAAAGTAGCTGAGGCAGAGAGATGGACAGTCAAGGGGTGAATACTCAGCTGGAGAAGAAATGGGATGTGCACAGCTTCACAGTGATTCTGAGCTGGGAGGGAACTTGGGGTCAGTATGGCACTTTTGGGATCAATATGGCACTTTGAACAACTTTGATCTCAAGGACAGATGGAGGAGTTTGAGGAAAGGTTAGAGGAATTTCCTTGAAAATGTCCCAGCTCACTTGGGAACACTTCCTGTGCTGCTTCACTGCTGTGCTGCTCCTTCTTGGGTTGGCTAGACATCCTCAAGATGCACCAGGGGAGGTTTAGGTTGGATATGCGGATAATTTTCTTCATGGAAAGGGCTGTCCAGCCCTGGAAGTGTTCAAAAACTGGCGCGCGGTGCGCGGAAGTCAAACACACACTCATGGAGTTAAAAGTATTTGCTTCAACTTTATTCTAATAATGGGTTAGTTTTATATGTTTAGGTAAAAGCGTGTAAATCTTTAATTGGCTTGACACAGATCGTGCTACAGGTCGTAGCTAACAGGGATTGGTGTGACATTATAAGCGTGATGTCCTTTCGACTGATACGTCTGCTCTTTCCACTGCTGTTTCAGCTATTCTCAACTCCTTGAGAATGCTATGTCTATTGTTCTCAGTTCCCGTGAGAAGTATCTTGTTTATCTTCTACTGGGGCCGAAGTTTCTCATTCAGAGTGATGTTTCAGCAGACATGTTGTACAGTTCTAATATTTTCCCATGCCCATTATCCATGAGAAGCTCCTCTACAAAAAACCATGTGGATTTGGCACTTGAGGACATAATTAGTGGTGACCAGTGTGATGGTGTTGGGTTGACATTGGACTTCATGATCTTGAAGGTCTTTCCCACAGTGGGGACCATGGACCTCTTTAAGGCCCATCCAGTCCATAGGGGTGGTGTTGTGTTGACATCAGACTTGATGATCTCAAAGGCGTTTTCCAACCCTAAAAATCCCATGATTCTACGAAACACCTTGGAGGGGCTAAGCACAGGGTTCCTGTTTGTTATGGTCCCACAGCCCCATCTCTCTGGGGGGCTCAGAGCTCTGTTTTGAGCTTCTCGTGCAGATCCTCCTGGTCGATCCTGTTGGTGTGGCCGTGCCAGCGGTGGAAGGCGAGGAGGGCGACGTTCTTGGCAGCAATGGCGCTCATCTCCATGGCACTGGCTGCCCGCTCCAGCCCGTTCAGGTAGTATACATGGTCATGGAGGATGATGGGAGGGCATTTCTCAGGGGGCCTATACTGGGGATACGCCAACCAGGACTTCACCTTGACTGAGTCATATGAGGAGAAAAGCAGGTTGAGCTGCTCCTTGGTGAGCACTTCATTGGAAAATATCTTCCAGATGGCCGATTGCAATGGTGGCTTCCCGTTTCCAACAGCATCGTCCACGGGATACACCACCCCCAGGCTGTTGATGAATAGTTTGGGATTTTCCATAGTGAAAATATCCCTCAAATGAAAGGCCTGTGGGTTCTGGTAGCCAAAGAAAGAGGTGTTTAACCGTCCATGCACCAAGGTGGTGATAGTCTGATGATAAGGATTTGGGAATTCTGGGACAGGAGGGTCAAAGTTCTTGAAGGTGATGTTGGCCATGTTGCGGCCAAGTGGAGCAGCGATGATGACGATGTCATACATGTCCCCTGTGAGCCCCAAGGATGTGTTGTAGGTGACCTGGTACAGCTTCACAGGGTCCCCTACAGAGAACAGCTGAGTTATCCCACTCCATGGTGGTGGGGAATCCTGTTTGTCTCAGGCATTTTGAAATGTCACCCCATTTGGATTTATAAACTAGTACCAGCTTAGCTGTCAGTTGAGTTTTAAGCCCTGTTTTCAAGGCATGGTTTGGGTTGGAATGGACCTCTTTAAGGCCCATCCAGTGCCACTCCCTGCCATGGGCAGGGACACCGTCCACTACACCAGGTTGCTCGAAGCCCTGTCCAATCTGGCCTTGAACACTTCCAGGGATGGGCCAGCCACAGCTTCTTAGGGAATTCCATCCCAGCCCCTCATTGCCCTCACAGAGAAGAATTTCCATCTTGAAAGCCCAAGGAGCTGCAGCCAAGGGGTCAAGGTTTGTCTCCAATATTGTCATTCCCCTCCCCACCAAGGGAAAATCCAACCCAACTCACCAGTGAGCCTGGGTCTGACTTTTGGCTCTATGGACACAACTGTTCCAGGAATAATGTCGGCCTTGGAAGCATAGAGGAGGCCGGGGCAGACAAGTTTGTTCCCCCCTTTTACAGACCAAAGACCTGACTGCACACCAGCCAGAGAAACAGCACCTGCAAGGAAACCATCATCAGAGCCACTTGTTCAACATCATCATGTAGGGAAGCACTAGAAAAGCAAAGTGGAAAATCATGAGCGATAAAGATCCCTTTGGGGTACAGAGGTTGGAGTCCAGAGAACAGGAATCCCAACACCTGTGAAGGTGCTTTGGGAGATCCAGGATGGGACACTGACCTACAAAACACCTATGAAACACTCACCTACAAAACCATTGATGTTGACACCTTGCCCATAATTAAACCTCATGACAGGACAAACCACCTCGTTGATGAATTTATGGGAGAATCCAGCCTTCTGCATGGCCTCGTCGATGGTCTGGTTCAGCATCCGGGTGAAGTCGTTCCCTCCCAGGGCGTGCAGCAGGTGCTCATTGCTGCTGAAGGCATAGTCATGCATCTGGTAGCGATAGATCCTTTCATTGGAGATGAGAAATTAATTATCAGTTAATTAAGTTAATTATCTCTGTGGCCCTCGGTAGTTGTGGGGGATCTCATGGTGTGGCTCTCAGCCCTTTGTGGGAGCAGCAGGACAAGGGCCTGGAGGGACAGGACCAAGAGAGAGGTTTAGGTTGGTTATAACGAATTTTTTTTTGTGATGAGGGTGGGCAGGCCCTGGCACAGGGTGCCCAGAGAAGCTGTGGCTGCCCCATCCCTGCAAGTGTCCAAGGCCATGCTGGATAGGGCTTAGAGCAACCTGGGCTAGTGAAAGGTGTCCCTGCCAAGGAATGAGATAGTTTTTAAGATCCTTTCCCACTTTTTCCTTCTCAGGACCCAACATACCTCATGAACTTGTCCAGGATGTCCTCCACCCACATGGACATGCGTAAGGGGTTGAACCCATAGTGCCAAAGCAGCTTGAGGAGGTTGATGATATACCAGCTGCTCTCCTCAAACACAAATTCCTCCCCATTGTAAACACCAGCAAGGCTGCCCTGGACTGGGGCAACTGAGAGGCCTTCAGGAAAAGGGTGGAAAACACTTATTTAGGGAAATGTAAAACTATTACACCTCCATTTTAATTTCCTGAGAGGACCTGAGTTCACATTGGTAAGGGTTAGCAATTGAAGACTGGATTCCCAAGTCATGAAAACGGGAATTAGCTCTTACGAGGAGCCAGGGAATGATTTAAGGTAACTCTTGAACCTTTATTAAAGGCATTAATGGGCCACCCATGGGAAAAGGGTATCCCATTTCCATTGGGATGTGAGTTTCCTTTGCCTGGAGTGGGGCTGGGAGAGGATACAGGAGGCTACTGGGGAAAGGAAGGCTCTTAGGAGAAATATGGGGGCCTACTGGGAAAAGACATGGGGAGATAATGGGAAAAGAAGGGTGACTACTGGGGAAGGATATGGGGGATAATGACAAAACAAGGGGACTATTGGGGAAGAATATGGAGGACTGTTTGGGAAAGGAAGGAGGGCTCTTGGGAAGGATAATGTGGAGCTATTGGGGAAGCAATAGGGACTACTGGGGAATGACACGGCAGGGATATTGGGAAAAGAAGGGGGACTATTGGGGAAGGAAGTGGGGCTGTTGGGGAAGAATATGCAGGGCAACCAATGCTTGTTTTTTAAAGCGATGTCCTCCAGCAGAGTGGTACCTGAAGAACTCCAAGAGAATGATTTTGGGACCAGGGGGTGATTTTGGGGCCGGGTGACACCGTGATGGGGGATCCCAACTCACCCAATTCCTTGACGAAGTGCTTCATATGCAGGTTGAGGGGGTGGATGACGGACCCCCCTGCCTCGTAGGCAGCCCCCTCGACGTCCAGCGTCCCCAGCCGGCCGCCCACCGCCGCCTTCTCCAGCACATCCAGGCGCAAACTCCTGCCGAACTTCTGCCGCAGGAAATACGCGACGGCCGAGCCGCCGATCCCGCCGCCCACCACGGCTGGGGAAACCGGCACCGGCCCGGTCACGGCTTCATCACGGCCCTCACGGGGCCCCGCAAGGACACCCCCCTTCACAGCCCCGACAGGGCCCCTCGCGGGCCCCCGTCCCTCTCTCACACACTCCCCGCACGGTTTCCCTCACACACTCCCCGCACGGTTTCTCTCACAGCTCCCCGCACGCCCCTCTCCNCGGGGCCGTGCGCGGCCGGGCACGGACGGTGTGGGGCCGTGTGGGGCCGGGCTGGGGCTCCCTCCAGGCGCGCCGCTGGTGTAGTGGTATCATNCGAGGGCGGGCGAGCAGAGCGCGGCGAGGAGCAGCAGGAGCCGCGGCAGGTCCTGCATGGCGCCGGGAGAGGGCAAAGGGGGCAGAGGGAGCGGGCCGTGCGGGGCGGGNACTGTTGTGTGTTCGTTTTTTTTGTTGGTTTGGTTTTGGGTTTTTTGTTGGTTGGTTGGGTTTTTTAATACAATTTTTATTTTTAACGTTTAATTCTTATTTGCATTGGTTTTACTCCCTCCGCTTTAAATTCCTCTACTTTTAATTCCTTTAACTCCTTCAGTTTGTTTTCCCGCCCCGACGCCCCCATTCCCAGTGACCGCATGTCCCTTTTCACCGTGATTTTAATTCCCTTACTTCTGATTCCCTTCATTCTTCTAACACCTTCCTCTTAAATTCCTGTCTTAATTCCTTTATTTTGAATTCCTTTGTTTTAACTGCTTTATTTTCATCTTTGCACCCCTGTGCATGCATGTCCCTTTTCGCTCCGATTTTAACCCCTTTACTTTTAATTCTTTCACTTTTAACTCCTTCATTGGAGAATTCATGTATTTAATTCCTTTATTTTAAATCGCTTTATTTTGTAAATCCTGTATTTTGATTCCTTTACTCTTAATTCCTTTAACCCTTTTATATTTCCTCGTCCTTCTGCCCCGTTCCCAGTGACTGCATGTCCCTTTTCATCCCACTTTTAATCCTTTTACTTTTAATCCTTTGCTTTCAAACGCCTTCATTTTAAACTCATCTATTTCCTTTACTTTTAACTCCTTTATATTTATTTCCCCGCCCCGATGCTCACTCACAGCGTGCTCCTTTTCACCCCGCTTTTAATCCCTTTGCTTTTAACTCTTTCACGTTAAATTCCTCTATTTTAATTCTTATATTTCAGTCCCTTTAATTTTAATTCCTACATTTTAGCCCTTTTATTGTTAATAAGGCTCCCGCCTGCCTGTCGCGCACGCGCACAGCGGCGGCGGGCGGGACGCGCGTTCCCGCGCCCTCGCCGCGCAGGCGCGTTCCCGCCGCCCCTCAGGCCCCTCCGCCAGCCCGCCCGCCCGCCGCCATCTTGTGAGGAGNTGTGAGTGGGGAGGGGGCGAGACCCCCTATTGTTCCCGGCTCCGCGGGGGAGGGGCGGCCCGGGGTCGCCTCATGGTTGGGCCCCTCAGGCACCGGCGGCGCCGTTGGGGCTCCGCTGCGGACCCTCAGCCCCCGCAGTGCTGGGGAAGTGACCCCCACCCTCAGTGCTGAGGGAGCGACCTCCGCCCGGGACTGAGGGGTACCCGCTCCCCCCTCTCTATTCTTCCCCTCCTCCGCTGTTCCTGCCCTTTACCAGTTCCCAGTGCTGGTCACCACCATCCTGTCCCTCGATCCGCGTGTTAACCCGGGCCTTCAGCTCACATCTGGAGGGGAAAGGGTCTGGAAAGTGTGTGCCCCTCCCCAGGCCATCCCAGCTCACTTCTGCAGGGAAAGGAGTCTGGAAGGTGTGTTCCCCTCTCCCTCTGAAGGGAAGAGGGTCTGGAGTGTAGCCCCCTCTCCCCACTATATCCCAATTCACATCTGGAGGGAAAAGGAGCCTGGAAGGTGTGTTATCCCATCCTCAATCCATCCCAGCCCTTAGCAGGGGGACAGAACTGGATAGGCAAGCTCCCTTCCACCCCAGACCATTCCATGATGATGATCCTACATGCTTCATGTACATTTTGTGAGCATCTGTCTGGATTTTACTATCTCTGGAGCATGTAGCATCACCAGCTTCCAGAGGATGTGGGACTGCCCTGGGAAAGAGCTGGAGCCATGATCAGCAGTTCCAAGGAAATAACCAGGAAGGTGCCATAATCCATTGCTTGTCCTAGTGTTTAAAGCACACCTCGAGCTTCTTGCTTGTCAAAGAACTAATTATGAAGCTTTTTCGGGAGGTTTAGTTTGAGTAGTAGGAAAAGGTGGTGGTCCAGTGGATCCCTCACACTGTTTTTTAGAGCTCCTTTGCACACCTGAGTTGTGTGTTTCCCTCCTTTTCCTGGGCAGTTCTTAACTGGAGTGGTTTCCCTTCTATAGAGCAGGGAAATCAGACTCCAGTTTGTCCTATCCCACCTCTACAAGCTTCGTTCTCCAGTGCAGGAACAAAGACAAGAGGGAGAGGAAATTATTCCAAGGTGAGAGAGCATTGTGCCCATGGATTGCTGCACCTCCCCAAGGGTTCAGAAACAACTTGGCCACAGAAAAACAAGACTCTGAGGTGCCTCACCCCAGCTCTCCTGGGCAGTGACCACTCTGTCTGCTTCCTCAGTCCTTTCAGGAGCTATTCTAGGCATCTGCAAACATGGTTAGACACGTTTGCCTATTTTGCACTTACTTAGGAAGATGTTTTCCCACCCCATCCCAATGTGAAGCTTGGTGGTCCCAATATGTTCCCAAGGGAATGAGGTCCCTGTCTTGGAGCACGTGCAGGTCATGGCACAGACATGGAATTACTGAGGTTGTAAAAGACCTCTAGGATCATCAAGTCCAACCTTAAACTCAGCCGGTTTGTGAGCACAAATGGATTAAGCAACATTCCATCACGGGATTTCACTGGCTCCTTCCAAGTGACTTTCTCAAGTCACACGGGGAATTGTCACCAGCTGGATTTCACAGGCCACTTAGAACAAGCAGTTGAAGGCAGAAAGTACAGCTAAAGGTGACCTTTGCAGCTGGGGGATGAAGTGTGTTAAATCCATGTTCATATCAGCATTTCTGTAGGATTTCTGCTCCAGAAACTCCACCTGGGGGTGGATTTTGGGTCTCCGTCCTTGCTTGTGTGGCATCAGAACAGGCTCCCAAAGCCTTCTGCACCCCTGTCTATGTTCCTTTCCTTCCTTTCGCACATTTCAGTTGTTTTTCTGGAACAGATTCCATACGTTATTGAAAGTAACTCCTTGTTTTTGTCCTTGAGGAGAGTGTAGAGCCTTGGGATCCATTCGGAGCTGTTATTCCTTATGTAAGTGATTTCCTGAAGAGGCAGGTAGTTCTCTTGTGGTTTCCTTCCTTGAAAGCCACCCTCCAACAACAGATTATAGATCTGCAGAGTGGTTATGAGGCAGGTTTGAAGTAAAAAAATCCTCTTGTTTGTGTTTCCATGGAAGTCTGTGGACACTCATGGAATACGTGTCTGAATTCAATTTGTGTGTCTGAAACACCCAGAAGTGCTGGCAGTGGTTGGGTTTTACTGCTCAAGAAACCATGTGCAGTGGATGAAGTTGGATAATACAGTCCTTCATCTGCACAGGGTCATCAACTGACTTATTCATTGGATTTTCATCCAATTAGCAGGGAAGAGAGGGATGGGAAAGGTGCAGGAAGAGACAGGACTGAAATCTCCTGTGAGTGCAGAGGTTGGAGTGCGGACACCCTTTTTGGGGAACTCTGAGTCACAAATTAATTTGAACCTAGGTTAGGTGAGGCTCAGTCTATTCATTATCCAAATGGTGATAATATAAAAAAAAGAAAAATTGAAGTAAAAAGAGGCCTTTCTAGTTCTGGTCTGATTGATAAGGTGGTGATTGTTCACAGGTTGGACTCAATCTTGAAGGTCTTTTCCAAAATCAGTGATTCTGTGATTCTGACTCTTAGCTGAACTCAGTGTGAGGGAGAATGTCCTGGTGTTAATTGCCTTAATGAAGTACACTAATCCCTCCTTTTTTTAAGGTTTTAAAGCTTAAGGAAACTTACCAGAAGTGCAGGAATCACTCATTTAGAGCAAAACAATGCCTGTGAAGGTCTGCCTGGTGATTTTAAAATATAATCTTGACTCCTACCTAAAATATTTGTCCATGTTATTAATACAGAGCTCCTGTGTTTATAACTTCTGGCAGAAAAACAGGCTCTGTGTCTCCTTCCCACATTATCTGCTTAATCAAATATTGGAGTGCATTCCTCTGGCAGTTTCCCGGCTTTGTGTCAACATCAGGAGCATGAGCAGACCCTGTTGTTGCTGCCTGGTTGTTTTCTTACAACACCTTTACACCTCCTAGCAGCAGGTCGGGGAGTTGCAGATGCACCAGCATGGTTTTGGTGGTGGGATTTGGCTAGGACTCCCACGGCAGAGGTTTCCCACAGAACATTCCTTTGTGGAAAGCTGCTTCCACGCCTTGGGGGCTGAGGTTTCTCAGTATGCTTTTTATAAAAATCCCGTGACTTGACCTTGACAACAACAGCAAAAACACCCACCTGTGGATCACGAAAGGTCTGAGAAAGCCAGAATCCCAGATAGGAGCAGGGATTCAGGTTGTGTTTGTGCACTTAAGCACATTGGCCCACAGTTGTTCCAGGCAGATCTAATGCTTCCAAAATCTGAGGCCTTTGAAAGGAGCTGACCAAATGTTGTGTAACAACCTTGACAAACACCAGCCTGAGCTGCTGGGGCAGCTGGGATATGGTGCCTGGGGAATGATGATGGTGTGCAGATACATAAACTGCCATATTTGGACATGGAAATGGGTTTGGTAGGTTGAGTTCATTAGGCCATAGAATCCTGGAATGGTTTGGTTTGGAAGGAATCTTAAAAATCACTCAGTTCCACCCCCTTACACTAGACCAGGTTGCTCCAAGCCCTGTCCAGCCTGGCCTGAGACACTTCCAGAGATGGGGCAGCCACAGCTTCACTGGGAGTTCCATCCCAGCCCCTCACCACCCTCAGGGAAGATTCCCTTCTAACCCTGCTCTCTGGCAGTGGGAAGCCATCCCCCTTTTACTGTCACTCTTGGCCCTTGTCCAAAGACCCTCTCCAGTTTTCAGTGTGACCAACATCCATGTCAATGCTGTGTTTGATCCTCAGGTATGTGGGGAACCTCTCCAGAGATGTGACTGAGGCTCTGATCCTCCAGCTGTTCAGCCAGATTGGACCATGCAAAAACTGCAAAATGATCATGGATGTAAGAGTCTGTACCCACTGATTTCCGTGTTCCTCATAGCTCATGGCTTCAGGCCATAGTTGTGTGTCTGGGAAGTCCCCTGGAAATAGGGCACAACCATGTTAAAGGAATTTAATAAGTCTGGAGATGCAGTCGTGTGCTTTTGGCAGCATTCCTGCCTTGTTCCTGGTGTGAATTTAACAATGGGTGGACATGGTGAAGGGGAGTGAACAGGTTAAATCATGTGGGGATTGTAATGAGATTTTAAAAACTCTTTACCGTAATTTTCCCTTTTTAGAGCAGAACTGAAACCTCCAGAAGTGTTGCCAGTCCCTGATAGTAATCCCTATAGAGTGAAAAAGCCTGTCCACCTTGGGATGTTTAGGTGTAAGGAATTGGGAGCTGAGCAGAACAGCCAGAGTGCAGTTTGTATCCCTAACCCTTAGTTTGTTTGTTGTCTCAGACAGCTGGAAATGATCCCTACTGCTTTGTGGAGTTCTACGAACACCGGCATGCGGCTGCAGCACTGGCTGCCATGAATGGCCGGAAGATAATGGGTAAGGTAAGCTGTCATGTCTACTGGGTGAGTTGGAGTGGGAAAACAGGCTGTCTCAGGGATGTGGGTGACATATCCACAGTCAAAATTCCACTGGAGACAAAGTGGAACTGTCAGACACTTCGTTTGGACAGAGATTTTAACACAACACAACTGTTGTAGGAAGAACACAGAGGGAGGTGGGGATGCGGAACAGGGAGGGAAGAACACCCACAGAATTCCAGAGTGATTGGAGTTGGAAGGAACCTCTGGAGATGATCCTGTCCTGCCCCCCCTGCCAAGGCAGGCTCACCCAGAGCAGGTTGCACAGGGTAGTGTCCAGGCAGACATTGAATGTCTCCAGAGAAGGAGATTCCACAGCCTGTGCCAGGGCTCTGTTACCCTCAAAGGAAGATTTTCCATCATATTTCCTTCATATCTTCTTCCTGCTCAGGTGGAACTTCCCACACTTCAGTTCATGCTCATTGCCCCTTTTCCTACCTGGTCGGCACTAAAGAGAGTCTGTCCCAATCCTCTACACTCACCCACAAGAGATTGGGAAGTGATTTGTCACAAGAGATTTGCCATAAGAGATTTGTGCTGTCACTCCATCCCTGGTCCAAAGTCCCTCTCCAACTCTCTTGGAGCCCCTTTAGACACCAGAAGGGGCTCTAAGGTCCCCCTGGAGCCTTCTCCAGGCTGGACAATCCCAGCTCTCCCACCTGTCACCATAGCTGAGGTGCTCCAGCCCTCTTGACAATCTTAAGAACAAACTCTCTCCTTAGAAATATGTCTTAAATTTGAGCTTTCACTGCAACATTGCCCACAGGAAGTCCTGTAGGTTCAGAATTAAGCACTGGAGGTGTCTTGAGCTCGATTGAGAATGCCAGTATCTAATGATCTTCCATTGCAGGAGGTCAAAGTGAATTGGGCCACCACCCCCAGCAGCCAGAAGAAAGACACCAGCAGTAAGTGCCACTTATGCCTTGAGTTGTACAAGTTCTTAAACATAAATACATCAAACAGTGCTCTGTGCACATATTTTTATTGTACTCCTAATTAATATCTTTGTGCTAATAAACTTAAGAACAAATCTGATCTTTGTCATCAGGTAGTTCGTTGCCAACACAGTGTTTGCAAGATGATTGTGTCTTCTTAAAACATAAATGGCAAATCTCCAGGGTGGTCAGTAACTACCTGAAGCTATGTTTGGGGATTTTTGGTTTGTTTTCCATTTATTTTTTATGGAAAGGCTTCCCTTGGAATTTCTGTAGGTTAGGGAGGCTAAACCACATCAGTGCCACCAAAGTTTGGTACCTGTTGTGACACAAATCTATGCGGTTGTCGTGGAAAAATCTGTGTGATTGATTGTGGTGGAAAACTCCTTAGACTGAGGACTGTTTTTCATCAATTGCAGGGATCACTCTTTTCATCCTGATGCCTCCACTTGTAGTTCACTTCCCCACAGGTTCACACCCATTGAAATCACATGGATTCACATGATCTATTGGCTGGGCAACCAAAACTGTGGGGTTTTGAGGACTCAAGTTCTTTAACAGCAAAATGTTAAGTTGGATTTTTTTTATTTGTCCTTCATGACCTACAGTGGTGATTCAGACATTTTGGGTAGAACCAAATCCCTTCTGCTCCAGAGTGCTGTGTTTCTTAAAACATTCCAACTGATAGGATTTTGGGCAGTGAGTGATCTCCTGCCATGTCCAGGGGAGCTGTGGCTGCCCAGTCCCTGGAAGGGGGGCCAGGTTGGACAGGGCTTGGAGTAACTTTGTCCAGTGGAAGGTGTCCCTGCCCATGGCAGGGGGTAGGACTGGATGGTTTTAAGGTCCCTTCCAACCCAAACCATTCCATGATTCCATAATTCTATGTCAGCTTAATGCTGGCATAGGAAGAGAAAGATTTTTGTGCAGACTGGACACATTAAGTAAGTAGTTTCAGATTTGTACAGTAAATGGTGGCAGGTCTTAAAAGCAGTTGGTAAAATTCAAGATATAAAAGTGGCTGCAGTGTCCTTCAAATCACTGACTTGTAGCACTGCCAAGTACAGGGTCTGTTTGGAATAGCAGTGAATTCTGTTCCACAGCAAACTCTGTTCTTCATGTAGCATGTAATATGTTTTTTTTCCTTGGTACTTTATAGGTATGTTTGTGCTATTTGATAATGTATTTTTAATAATAGCTGGAGTTTTAGTAAAGGTTTTTTTAATATTAATTTTTTTACTCTGATCTGTTCAAAGATGTTCAGTCATTAAATGCTTCTTTCTCTTTTTCCCAAAAGACCATTTCCATGTCTTTGTTGGAGACCTCAGTCCAGAAATCACAACTGAAGATATCAAAGCAGCTTTTGCTCCCTTTGGAAGAATATCGTAAGTCCTTTTTTAGGGCAAATAATCTCCAATTTCTCTCTCCTAAGAGGAGGCAGCTTTGTGTGTAAGTAACACTGTCCAGTGCAGGGACACACACTGCTCTGGTCACACAGCAGCCTCTAACCCAAATCCTTTATCCCAGTTTGTTCTACTTTCCTGGAAAAGTTGCATCCAGCTTGCTTTGGCTTTATCCTCCTTGCCTCATTTGGCAAAGCAAGGCTGGAAAATCCAGACTCCTGAACCCAGGTTGTGCATTTCCCTGGCCTGCCCGGCCTGACTTCCTTTGCACTCTGGATTTTTGGTGTGTCAGCCACCCATAGCCAGTATTTTTTACAGAGTTAATCCCCATTTCCCACAAAATGAACCTTTTTTGAGCACAAGGCTCGTTGGGGCGCCAGGGCAGCATCAGCCCCTTGACCTGAGGCCTCACAGATTTGTCCAAGCCTTTTGGGTCAGGGAGCTGAGCTGGTCCCAGCGGGGCAGGGATGATCCCAGCTCTCCCTGCTAGTCTGTCCTACTCAGGGTGTAGCAGAGTGAGGAGCAGTTCCTTCATTCCATCCTCCAAATGTAAACCATTAATTTTCCTTGTAGTGTTGTCTGTACTGGACATTGGAGTTTCTTGATGGTGATGTAAGAACATAGAGTGCTTTGGAGTGTTGGGTAGTGAAGCATTTAATTGAAGTAAGTTTGTTTTTTGTTGTTGTTTTTTTTTTTTTACCCCTCAAGAGTCCAGTTTATTCCTCTTTTAATGCCAGCTTGATTTCCTTTTATTAAAAGGTTTTAAAATTTATAGATATATAGATATATATATATATATGTGATCTTGCTTCAGACATCCCCAATGCCTGACTGCAGCTAATGGCTAGGGAATGCAGAGGGAGGGCTCCAAGGAGTCAGTTTATCCTTGGGCCAGATGTGACTGGGTGGAAGGGATGAGCATGGAATGATAGAAGGAGGCAGGAACAGGCAGAGTGTGGGTGTGCAAGGTTTATCCCTACTTCGGTGTCAGAGGTGACAGCTCAGTGGACACACCTTCCACAAATAACCCCCCAGACCCCCTCCTGACCCTGAATCCGAGGCCAGGCCTGATGTCCCATCTCTCCTGAAAGAGATTTATCCCTGGAAGAGCTGCCCCTGCGTGATGGTGGTGGGAAGGGGAGCGATGCTTGTGCTGCTGACACACAGAATACTTGTGGCTTGCCCTTTCTCAGATTGACAGCCCAAACTGAAAGTGAGTTTTTTCCTCCAAAATGCAGAATTCTCCTGTAATTATTCTTTTGAACTCTTTTTCCAAACCCTAAAGGACCCAGGTTTTCTCCTTATTTAAATGTAACCTGGAAAAAACAAATGATTGACTGAAGTGACTTGACTTCACCTATTCATCAGTGACCAGTGTGTGAAATTGTGCTGCTAATGGAATATTTCTTGATTTATTTATTTTAAAATTCTTTGGTGCTAAACTGAGCTTTTTTTATTAATGACACTGAGGTCGAAGTACTGCATGATTAGCACAGAAAGAAATTGGGGTAATTCTTTGCATCTCTTTTTTTTAAACAAACACCTTTTCATTGTGGTTCCTTTTTTGCTTGCTCTGCTCTTGTTTTCACTTGTACTCAAGTCTTTATTCCCAAGTTTTCAGTTGAGGATAAGTAGAGATGAGTTTTTACCCCTACTCCCTCTTTAGACTCAGCTTGCCAGAGTGGCTTCTCTGAGGCGATTTGTAACGTTTGACCCAAATTCTGACTTAGGAAAGGAAAAAGAGGGGGAAAGGGTGGTCCAACAGAGAGGAAAAAACAAATATTCCTGCTGTAGCTTTGGAGAGAGACTTTCCTCAGGCACTAGTGACACTGTCAGTGCTGTGGGTGCCATAATTAGACTTAATTAGGCCTAAAATCTCCAAGCCTTTAACAAACTTTCTCTTCATTGTGGTTTCTCAATGCTCAATGGTGTGTTCATGTTAACATTGGTTTCCCTGACCCCTCTGACTTATCCAACCCTAAATTGCATGACTTCCTGAGCAGTTTTTCTGCTGTTTCTGTTTCTTTTCCTGCCTGTGGTGGGAGGGAAGGAGTGGATGGCCTGGGTGTGAGGACATCTCACCCTGGGCTGGCTTGGCCCCAAATTGCCACTGTGTCCCCTGAATGGGTTTAGCTCTGGTAGCTGGGTTCTCTTCCTAACTCAATCCCAAATAATAGGGCTCTGGTTATTTTGCAGAGTGTCCCAGAAGGATGGACAGAATTCCATGGCTAACTACAAGCTACAGTTCACAGTGGACAAACGTTGTAGTTTTCTTATTTACTTTTATCAATTTTATTCATTTTTTTCCCTCTTTTATATGTATTTTGTAGTTTCAATCACTGTTATACCAATGATGTGTAATATGTAGTTTAAAAATATGAATATTGCAGTGTTTTCTTCAATAATTTCTAAAATATCAATCTCTCAAAATTTACAGCTGCCCAAAGTCCAAAAAGGGGGTAACGACCCAAGAATTAAAGAATTCAGTTAACAGGCGATGTATGCCTTTTAATTCCTATATTTTTTATTTCTTTTTTATTTTTTCTATTTAATATTTGGAATGAGTAAGTAGAATGTGTTGGCAAATAACTAGATTTTTAAAATTGCATGGTTCAAGAGAGCCATTCAGCTCATGCCAGCCTTATGTCCTTTGGAAAGCTGCTTTGACCATGCTTTGTGTCTTAACAGTCTGTGAAAGTGTTTTGAAGCAGGAGTCAGCTATAAAGTGCAGATACTTGTTAGAGAAGCCATTGATTTGCATGTTTACACAATTAAGTTTAATTTTGCTGCTACCTGGCAAAGCCTTAATGAAGTTCTGTGTAGACAAGGAGCCTTTTGCTTTGAGTGTGTTGCTGGTGCGGTGAACAGCTAAGGGTTAGTGGACGTGAGAGATGAAAGTGACTCAGGGCCTTGAGGAGGGATTGGACTGGAAGGGTCTGAACTGGTTCTTGTTTATGCTTTTTAGAGATGCACGTGTGGTCAAGGACATGGCAACAGGGAAGTCTAAAGGATATGGCTTTGTGTCTTTCTTCAATAAATGGGTAAGATGTTACTTTCCTTTCTCAATAAATGGGAAAGATCCCTTTGTTTTCTTCTTCGATAAATGGCTGAGCTGTGGCACAGTCTTGAGCACCCCTGGATGATTTTCAGTGGAGTGTTTACAGTGCCAATCACTCCAGCTTTGGTTTCCCTGGTTGTCATGGGGGGAAGCTTCTCTGTATTTATAAACCCACATAAATCACAGAATCCCAGAATGGTTTGGGTTAGGAGCGACCTTAAAGCCCATCCAGTCCTATTCCCTCCCATGGGGAGGGACACCATCCACTATCCCAGGTAGCTCCAAGCCCTGTCCAGCCTGGCCTTGGGAACTTCCAGGGATCCTGTCAGTCAGGAGCACAGTGATATTATTCTTCTGGCTCTGTCCCAAAGGGAGAGCTGCTGACAGTGGGTTTTCTTGTCTCCCTTTCCCCGGACAGGATGCAGAGAACGCGATCCAGCAGATGGGGGGGCAGTGGCTCGGGGGACGGCAAATCCGAACCAACTGGGCAACAAGGAAACCTCCGGCTCCAAAGAGCACCTATGAATGTAGGTGTTAAGCTGCGTGCCCTGTCAGCCTTTGGAGTCAGGGAATCATGGAATGGTTTGGGATGGAGGGACCTCAAAACCTTCCCATTCCACCCCGCTGTCCATGGGCAAGGACACTTTCCACTAGCCCAGGTTGCTCCAAGCCCTGTCCAACCTGGCCTTGGACACTTCCAGGGATGGAAGGCCTTCCACACCCTCACAGGGAAGAATTCCTTTCCAGTATCTCATCAGCACTCTGTCAGTGTGAAGCTATTTCTCCTTGTCCTGTCCCTCCCAGCCCTTGTCCAAAGTCCCTCTCCTGATCTCTTGGAGCCCTTTTAGACTCCAGAGGAGGCTCTAAGGTCTCCCTGGAGAGATTCTCAGTGAGGGATATCAGACCTCAGTAGGTGTTTGCAGATTGTGCTCAACACCTCATGCTGGTCAGGATTATAATTTCCCCACCATTCCTGTCAGATCCGCTGAAAATCCCTGTCCAATCTTTCCCAGCAAACACCAAACAACTGTCCTATGATGACGTGGTCACTCAGTCCAGCCCGAGCAACTGCACCGTGTACTGCGGGGGGGTCACCTCGGGCCTCACAGGTATGTGGCCTCCCCCTCGCTGTTCCCCCCTGGCCCTGTGACCCTGCAGGTGCCTCACACTGGTCCCTGTCCTTCCTGCTCCAGAGCAGCTGATGCGCCAGACCTTCTCCCCCTTCGGGCAGATCATGGAGATCCGAGTGTTCCCAGATAAAGGATACTCCTTCGTGCGGTAGGTGGGCCTGGGTCAGGTGGGAATGGTGGGTTTGCATGGATGGCAGTGTGCCGAACTGCAGAGTCTGCCCTACAGCAGGGGGCTATGGCCTGTAACAAGCAGGAAAATCCCTGGAAAACAGCGGGAACTGGTGCAGGGCCCTTCCTCATATGGAACTTTGATCTGTTGTGTCATCTCAGAGGAGTTACTGAGGCAGTTTGAGCCTTTCCCAAACCTGTCCTCACCTCTTTATTGATGAGGCTCTAGATAACAACATCATAAATTGCCTGCTCTTTGCTGGATTTTCCAGTTTATTTAGGGAGAATCACAACATGAAGACAGGAAGAGCAATCCCAATCCTTTGCCACCCGCTGGTGGGGGATGGAGACAGTTTCAGCTGGTTCTGAGACCCCAAACCCATCCTGGGCTAGCGAGGACCCTCAGGGTTACTCCTTGCTGTTACTCCTTGAGTGAGTGGCTCCTGTTGTCCAAACTTAATCATGACAGGTTCAGTTCCCATGAGAGTGCAGCGCACGCCATCGTGTCTGTCAACGGGACCACCATCGAGGGCCACGTCGTGAAGTGCTACTGGGGCAAGGAGACCCCGGACATGGTCAGCCCCATGCAGCAGGTCAGGGCTCCTCCTCTAGGAAGGGGGTGGCTAATTTACATGTTAGGTGCTGGGGGTGCTCAGCCTGATGAAAAGGAGGGTTCTTCTTGCTCTCTGATAGGAGTGGGGAGCCACGTGGGGGTGGGGTTCTGTTCCCAGGGAACAAGGGGAAGCGGCCTGAAGTTGTGTCAGTGGAGGTTCAGGTTGGATATTGGGGAAATTCTTTCATGAAGAGGGTTATTCAGCCCTGGCACAGTGGAGTCCCCATCCCTGGGAGGATTTAACAGCTGTGTGGATGTGGCACTTGCGAACATGGGTTGGTAGTGGCCTTGACAGTGCTGGAGAAACAGTGATCCTAAAGGCCTTTTCTAACCCAAACTATTCCACAATTCCATCCATCTCTGGGGTCTGCAGCACAGGAAGGACATGGACCTGTTGGAGTGAGTCCAGAGGAGTCCACAAAGTTGATTAGACGGATGGAGCGCCTCTGCCATGAGGAAAGGCTGAGGGAACTGGGATTGTCCATCCTGGAGAGAGAAAGCTCCAGGGAGACCTCAGAGCCCCTTTTAGGGCCTAAAGGGACTCCAAGAGAGCTGGAAAGGAAATTTGGACAAGGACTGGGACAGGGCAAGGGGCAATGACCTCACACTGCCAGAGTGATACTGGGAAGGAATACTTGGCTGTGAGGATGGTGAGAGGCTGAGATTGAATTCCCAGGGAAGCTATGGCTGCCCCACACCTGGAAGTGTTCAAGGCCAGGTTGAACAAAGCTTGGAGAAACCTGGCCTAGTGGAAGGTGACATTCCCTGATTCCTAACTCTTGCTTTTCCCCCAGAACCAGCTCAGTTACCCTCCTCCCTACGGGCAGTGGGGACAGTGGTACAGCGGGGCCCAGCTTGGGCAGTATGTGCCCAACGGGTGGCAGGTGCCCACCTATGGCGTGTACAGCCAGGCCTGGAACCAGCAGGGATTCAGGTGAGTTTGGGGGGCTTTTTAATCTCCTTTTTATCTCTTTAGGAAGTGTGGCGGAATGAAGGCACAGCCTCTTGCTTGTTATTGACAGAAATCGCTTTAATGCTGATGATCCAGGGTTTATATACCATCAGCCTTCAGCTGGGAGTGGTTAAGCAAACAAGGCAGAATACAGCTGTAGTCACACACACACACACACACACACACACACACACACACACACACACACGGCGTCCGCCTCACAACCACATTGTCCGTTCACACCCCATGCACAGCGAATTGCAAACCAAGAGCTTAGTTCCATCCCTGGCCAGTAAATCAAGGCTTTCGATAAAATAATACAAGGTCATCTCAACATTTCCCAGGCCACCTTGTTTTCCTTCTTTCTGGTTCTCATGCTGGCCTGCTACAGGAAGGCCCTTTGTGACTGTGGAGCAGCCTCAAAATTCCACTCCGAGACACAGTGCTTGGAACGGGCGGAGAACAACACCCCCCCACTCTCAGCACCANAACCCAGATGCTGGATCGCCACCTTCTGCCTTGGTTGTTTTTCCTCCTTTTGATGTGTTTCTTAAATCCATGTTTTTTAGAAACACAAATGCAGGGACTTTGCTGCCTTAGCTGAGAATTGGGGCAGGAATTGCACAAGTCATTCTTGTTTTTATATTTTTGGGGGGCATTTTTCCCTTGAAGCTGATGGAAAAGTACACCATAAACAGCTGTAAAACCCCCCAAAATAAGCCGAAAGTGTGGAAATCCTGGAGCTGCCACGTCTTCAGCCTCAGACCCTCTATTTTAAAGGAGCCTCTTGGAAAAACCCTCCAGCTTTTCTTCCACCAGGAGGGGTTTTTTTGAAGAGAAATTACTCGTTTACATCATTTTTTGTGGATCTCAGTGTGTTTTTCAGGGTTGGTTTTGCCTTATGATGGGGGAAAAAAAGGGATGTGACAACACCCAACTCCCCACATGAGCCAAGTTTCCCACCCTGGGACAGGAAAATTCCTGTTGCTAAAACGTGACAAATCCCTCCAGGGTTGTTATTTTGATTTTTTTTTTTAACTGATTTCTACATTTTCCTGTAAAATATTAGAGCAAATTGAAGAATTTTGCACAACCTTTGGCCACTTTTGTACGCTCCCTTATTTAAAGGTAGGACGTGGAATCTTTTTGATGTGATCTTATGCCTCAAATCTTCCTTTTTCCCCCTTATTTTGTGGATATCAAATATCTCCTGGAATATAAAGTTTTTAATTAATTGTGTAAAATTCCCCCGATACCCCAGGTGTGTTTTAGAAGGGAGTGAAGGTGAGAAGAGCTCCCAAACCTGATCTATCAGAGGCCAAAAACACCCTTTTTTATCCTACCTCTTGCCCCACCTTTAAAAAAAAAAGCAAAAAACCACACAAAAATGGAAAAAAAAATAGGAAAAACCTTTTAAAAATGTGAAAGTGAAGAAAAAAATGAAGCTTGTGTGCTGTGTTTGCCTGATCGGTGTCCCCGGGGGATGGAGCGGCTGCGGGTGGAATTGCGGGGAAAGGCGATACCGTGGAGTTCGCCGCGGGCGCTGCTGGGAGTTGTAGTGCAGCGCCATCTTTGGTTCTGCCGCTTCTTGGACTACATGTCCCATCAGCCCTCGTGGCGCTCCGCGGGGTGCCGAGAGCCAATAGGAGCGCGCGGGGCGGCGGAAGTGGGCCCGCCCTCACNCCACTCTCAGCACCACAATTCCTCATGAAACCCCCACTTTCCTTATCCCCCTACATGTTCCTAAAGGATTCTTTTCTCCCCCCACAGCCAGACCCAGTCGTCAGCAGCGTGGATGGGCCCCAGCTATGGAGTACAACCAGCCCAGGGCCAGAACGGTGCTGTGGTGCCCCCCCAGCCTGGCTTCCGCGTGGGCTTCGAGAACCCCTGAGTGCAGGGACCCCCCAACAACCCCCCCACCCGGGTATTTATTACCAGAGCCACAATCTGAGGGGTTGGAATCATGGANAGCTTTTCTTCCACCAGGAGGGGTTTTTTTGAAGAGAAATTACTCGTTTACATCATTTTTTGTGGATCTCAGTGTGTTTTTCAGGGTTGGTTTTGCCTTATGATGGGGGAAAAAAAGGGATGTGACAACACCCAACTCCCCACATGAGCCAAGTTTCCCACCCTGGGACAGGAAAATTCCTGTTGCTAAAACGTGACAAATCCCTCCAGGGTTGTTATTTTGATTTTTTTTTTTTAACTGATTTCTACATTTTCCTGTAAAATATTAGAGCAAATTGAAGAATTTTGCACAACCTTTGGCCACTTTTGTACGCTCCCTTATTTAAAGGTAGGACGTGGAATCTTTTTGATGTGATCTTATGCCTCAAATCTTCCTTTTTCCCCCTTATTTTGTGGATATCAAATATCTCCTGGAATATAAAGTTTTTAATTAATTGTGTAAAATTCCCCCGATACCCCAGGTGTGTTTTAGAAGGGAGTGAAGGTGAGAAGAGCTCCCAAACCTGATCTATCAGAGGCCAAAAACACCCTTTTTTATCCTACCTCTTGCCCCACCTTTAAAAAAAAAAGCAAAAAACCACACAAAAATGGAAAAAAAAATAGGAAAAACCTTTTAAAAATGTGAAAGTGAAGAAAAAAATGAAGCTTGTGTGCTGTGTTTGCCTGATCGGTGTCCCCGGGGGATGGAGCGGCTGCGGGTGGAATTGCGGGGAAAGGCGATACCGTGGAGTTCGCCGCGGGCGCTGCTGGGAGTTGTAGTGCAGCGCCATCTTTGGTTCTGCCGCTTCTTGGACTACATGTCCCATCAGCCCTCGTGGCGCTCCGCGGGGTGCCGAGAGCCAATAGGAGCGCGCGGGGCGGCGGAAGTGGGCCCGCCCTCACGGCGCTACCGGCGGCGGTAACGGGTCTGCGGAGACCGGAGGTGACGTCACGGTGCGCGGGGGGCGCTGGGAGAGGCCAGGAAGCGGCGGTGAGGGGGGCGAGAGGCC
>VXBX01007600.1:56378-81027 GCA_013400415.1 Scytalopus superciliaris
GGCCCCCGCGCCGGCTGGGAAGGATTTCCGGGAGGGTGGGGGGCCGGGAACGGGCGTGGGAACTGGGGACACCCCGGCGGGGCGGGGGGCTGTGGGCAGGGCCTTAGGGTGCCACGGACAGAAGTGGGGTGTCGTAGGCACAGTCAGGGTGCAAAAGGCAATGATGGGGTGCCTTGGCCGTGGCTGGAGTGCCATAGACAAAGTTGGGGTGCCATGGGAACGGGCAGGATGCCACAGACGTGGATGGGGTGCAACAGTCATGACCGTAGTGAGACACGGGCAAAGATGGAATGCCCTAGGTATGACCAGGGAGCCACAGGCATAGTCAGGGTGCCACGGGCAAAGCTTGGGTGCTGTAGGCATGGCCAGGGTGCCGTGGGCACAACTGGGGTACCATGGGCAAATCTGGGGTGCCACAGGCATGTTCAGGGTGCAACAGACAAAGCTGGGGTGCCATGGGCACAGTCAGAGCACAACAGGCAAAGTTGGGGTGCCCTGGGCATGGCCAAGGTGCAACAGGCAAATCTGGGATGTCACAGGAACAGTTGGGGTGCAACAGGCATGGCCCTGGGGGACAAAAGCACAGTGAGGGTATCACAGGGCACAGTCGTGGCCAGGGTGTCACAGGCATAGTTGGGGTGCCATGGTTAAAGCTGGGGTGCCACAGGCACAGTCAGGGTACAACAGGCAAATCTGGGGTCCCTGAGCTTGGCCGGGGTGCCATGGGCACAGCTGGCATGCCATGGTTATTGTGAGGGTGCCACGGGCACAGTTGGGGTGCCCAAAGTGGGGACAGGCACCGTGAGGGTGCAATAGGCAGGATGGGATCCCCGGGGTCCCCCGTTTTGGTGCCGGACACCCGGGGGTCCCACTAGTGGTCTGGGGTGCTACAGCCCTGCAGTGGTGCCATCCCAGGCGGAGTGCCATCCCGGGTGGGGGGTCCCTATGGCAGTGCCACACCGGGGGTCCCCACAGTGGCACCACCCCGGCGGTCCCCACGACTGTGCCCTCCCGGGACCACCCTGAGGGTCCCACTCCGGGAGGGGCCCCCACGGCAGCACGCACCCGTTGCCTGTACCGGGGGGTGGTTCCCGGNCCCGGGGGGGCCCGGCCGAGGCGGGAGCGGCCGTGAGGGGCGGCGGCGGGTGCGCGCCGCGCGGCTCCGCGGGCCACGCCCCCGTGACGTCACGGTGCGGGTCGGATCGGAACCGCTCGGGTCCGCTCGGGTCGGATCGGAACCAGTTGGCTCAACCCAGCTCAGTTTGGCTCGGTTCCGGTTGCATCAGGAGCACTTGGGTCAGATCCAGAACTAGTCAGCTCGGCTCGGCTGGGCTCAGCTCAACCCGGCTCAGATCAGATCAGAACCGGTTGGGTCCTATCAAAACCAGCTGGCTCAGCTAAGCTCAGCTCAGCTCGGTTCAGGTCAGATCAGAAACCGCTGGATCAGATCAGAACCAGTCTGGTCAGATCGGAAGCAGTTGTGTCAGCCCAGCTCAGTTCAGCTCAGCTCAGCTCAGCTCAGCTGGGCTTGGCTTGGCTTGGCTTGGCTTGGCTTGGCTTGGCTTGGCTTGGCTTGGCTTGGCTTGGCTTGGCTTGGCTTGGCTTGGCTTGGCTTGGCTCAGCTTGGTTTGGGTCAGATCGGAACCAATCAGTTCAGGTCAGCTCGGCTAGGTCAGCTCAGTTCAGACCAGCCTGCATGGGTTTCAGGTTGGATCAGGCTAGATCGTATTGGAACCAGTCAGCTCAGCACAGCTCAGATTGGATCGGAACCAGTTGTGTTGGATTGGAACCAGTTGGCTCAGTTTAGCCTGCTTTGGGTCAGACGGAACCAGTTGGCTCATCTCAGCTTGGTTGAGGTTGAGTTGGAACAAATTGGCTTAACTTAGTTCAGATCAAGTTGGCTCAGCTCAATTTAATTTGGCCCCGCTCAGCCCAGGCCTGGCTCAGCCCAGCTCAGGTCAGCCCAGCTGTGCTTGGCTCAGGCCAGTTCGGGGGGTCCTGATTTGTCTCAGCCCAGCTGAGGTCACCTCAACCAGGCTTGCCCCACCACAGCTTGCTTTAGCCCAGATCAGCTCAGCCTGTTTCTGCTGGCCTGGCTCAGCCCAAACGGGCTCAGCTTGGTTCAGCCAGGCTCAGCTCATCCCAGTTCAGCCCAACTTGGCCAGTCCCAGCTCTAGTCAGCCTGGTTCACCCCACCAGCCCAGCCCGGCCCAGCCCAGGTCTTGTCACCTGGGACCCCAGGACAGGGTGGGGGGACAGGGACCCCCCCTTCTCCAGCATCCCCCTGAGGCAGGGCAGGCAATCCTGCTCCAGAGGGGGACACACCGCTGGGGACTCGCTGGGACCCTCTGTGTGCTCCCTCAGGGCCCCCCTGTGCCCATCCAGCATGTTCTGGTGCCCACCACAGGGGCTGTAGCACACGCATGGGGGGCACCAAAAAGGGCACAAGGACATTTTGGGGGGCCCAAGTCACCAACATCCCCCACTAAGGAGGCTCCCACCTCCTGGTTGGCCCCCTCCAGACTGTGCCTGCACTGGAAGCTGTGGGAGAGAGAGGTCAGGGGTGGACCCTCTGCCGGGTGCCCCCAGCATTTTGCCACCCACTGCGCCCGTGCCCTGGGGGTGGCACAGTGTCCAGTGGCTCCCACAGTATCCTGGCCTTGGCCTGGGGTCTCAGGTGCCAAAGAAATTCCGCGGGGAGAGGGGCAAGAGCTGAGGGAGTATCTGGTGTGTGCCTGTGTGCCCGTTCCCCACCTCCATGCCTGTCCCCAGTGCCACCCCTGGTGCCATCCCCAGTGTGGGCCCAGTGCCCCTCCTGGCCCCGCTGTGCCCCAGGTACCCACAGGGAGGGTGGCAGTGCCAGCAGCCAGGCCCTGCCCGCTTTGTGCCTGTGCAACCAGCTGGAATAAGGGAATTAGAATAGCCACATCCCGTCCCTGGCACGGGGCCCTGGCAGCTCCCGTCACCCACCCGCAGGTGGCACAGGACGATGGCATCCCCCTGCACATGGTCCTGCGACCACGGCAGGGCTGGGCCTGGCTGGGAGCTGCCTGGGATACGTGCCCGGGTCCCTGCCCAGGGTATCTGCCCAGGAATCCTGCCCAGGATACCTGCCCAGGTGAGGGGGAGGAAGGAGACGAGGGGGATGAGCGCCAGGCGGGCACTGTCGGTGTGGTGGCACAGCTGGGTGCCCTCCAGGAACTGAAGGGGAGTAGTTTCTGTGTCACCAAGGGGCCCCAAAACGCCTGTGGTGATGTCCCTACTGGGGCAAGGCCAAGCTGGCACGGCTGGCAGGCACCTCTCCAGGAGCTGGCGCTGGCATCGTTCCCCTAATTAGCAGGGCAGAGATAACAAGGGCACGGCCTCTCCGGCACGTGTGGGGCACCCACGCAGCACGAGGCACCAGGCTCTGTCCCCACTGGGCACCAGGAGCAGGATGGGCCCCTGGCAGAAGCAGAGGGGCTGGCAGGGGGCTGGTAGTGTGGGCAGCACCCCTGGGGATCACCTCGCTCAGGGTGTGCCTGAGTGGGTCAGAGCTTGGCCGGCCTGGGTGCACCAGGGTCACCTGCAGGCACGGGGGTGGCGAGGGGGGCTGTGCCAGCAGGACTTGGGGAGCGCCTTGGCCAGGCAGTCCCATGGCCACCCTGTGCCCACCCCGGTGCCGGATGTCCCAGCAAGGCCAGGCAGCTGCCAGAGGAAAGAGGAGGTGACCAGGGAGGTATCACAGGAGGGGTCACCCTGTGATGAGGGGGTCTCTCACCTGGGAGAGCCAGCACAGGGTGGGCAGCAGGCAGGTGGGCATGAGGCAGCGGGGTGGACTCAGACCCCCAGCACGAGCAGGCGAGGTGCTGTGGGGGGCACATGGGGGCGAGGGGGGCTCTGCCCGTGGACCCTGTGACCCCCTCGCCCCGACGTGCCCACCCCTGCGCTCCGGGGGTGCCAGCCAGCCCTGTCCCCCTGGGAATCCAGGCTGTTGGAAAGCAGATGACGGCACAGAGAAGAGGGTGATGATACCTCAGTGGGCACCATAACACTGGGTTGGCACCCCCAGTGCTCAGAGGCACCCCATGGCCAGGAAACCCCCCTTGGGCTCAGGGAGGGTCCCGGGGACAGCTTGGGGGGCTCGGGGCCCCCCTTGGGGCACGGGGTGGGCCCCCCTTGGGCACGGGGAGGGCCCCGGGGACAGCCTGGGGGGGTCGGGGCCCCCCTTGGGGCACAGGGGGGGCCCCCCTTGAGCACGGGGAGGGCCCCGGGGACAGCCTGGGGGGGTCGGGGCCCCCCTTGGGGCACAGGGGGGGCCCCCCTTGAGCACGGGGAGGGCCCCGGGGACAGCCTGGGGGGGTCGGGGCCCCCCTTGGGGCACAGGGGGGGCCCCCCTTGAGCACGGGGAGGGCCCCGGGGACAGCCTGGGGGGGTCGGGGCACCCCTTGGGGCTCGGAGAACCCCCCACGTGCCCCCTCACCGGCAGGGGGCGGGGCCAGGAGGAGGGGGTGGGCCTTATTTGGGAACAGCCAATAGGAGACCGTGACCTTCGCCCCGCCCCGGCGCGTACCAATCCTCTGCGGCTTCTGTACCTTCTGACCAATCGGAGAGCGGCGAGCACCGGCCGAGCCAATCGTGGCCATCTCTCGGCGCGAGTGGGCGGGACGGAGCCGCCATCAACCAGTCAGAACGAGATGTGGGCGGGGCGCCGCTCTCCCGGGCGCTGACGCTTTTCCGAGTCGCGCCGTTGTTTCCGNTCCTGACTGTGCCCCCCCCAGAACTCCAACCTGGTGCTCCAAGCCGACCGGTCCCTGATCGACCGCACGCGCCGGGACGAGCCCACGGGGGAGGTGCTGTCGCTGGTGGGGAAGCTGGAGGGGACCCGCATGGGGGACAAGGCCCAGAGGACCAAACCCCAGATGCAGGAGGAGAGACGAGCCAAGTGAGTGGGAGCCGGGCTGGGAATGGGGAACTCCGACCCAAAAACGGGGTGGGATCTGTGGGGTCGCACAATGGTTTGGGTTGGGATGGACTTTAAAGGCCTTAAAACTGTTGACCTGTCACCAGCCCAGGGTCCAACCTGGCCTCGGACACTGCCAGGGATGGGGCAGCTTCCCTGGGAGTTCCATCCTAGCCCCTCACCACCCTCCCAGAGTGGAATTTCTCACTAAATCTCCACTAAATCTCTCCTAAATCTCCACTTTTCCAGTGGGAAGCTGTTTCCCCTTCTCCTGTCTCCCCATCCTTTGTCCCAAGGCCCACTCTTGGAGCCCTGTTGGCCACCAAGGTCTCCCTGGATGCTTCTTTTCTCTGGCTCAACAGGGTTGGGAATATTTGAATGTGAAAAACCTCCTGCTGGTGTGAGCACAGGGCTGGAGACCAAACCCCTCCAACCTGGAAGTTACAAACGTGTTATTTTCTCCACTTGGAGTCACTTGTTCTGTGTCATGAGCCAAAAATTGAAGGGGAAGAATTAAAATAAATTAATAAAAGAGCCTTGTGGTACTTTGGGGCCCTGACTCCATCTCCTGCTGCCCCTGTCCCCAGGAGGAGGAAGAGGGATGAGGACAGGCATGACATCAACAAGATGAAGGGCTATACTCTGCTCTCTGAGGGCATCGATGAGATGGTGGGAATCATCTACAAACCCAAGACCAAGGAGACCCGTGAGACCTACGAGGTCCTGCTGAGCTTCATCCAGGCAGCCCTGGGGGACCAGGTGAGACTGGAATCACAGCCTGGATGAAGGAGATCCATCCCTTGGATTGATTAATCCATCCCTGTCATCCCATGGGTCCATAGAGATGTGGAACCGTTTGGACTGGAGGGATCTACAAGCCCACCCAGTGCCACCCCCTGCCATGGGCAGGGACACCTCCCACCAGCCCAGATTGCTCCAAGCCCCGTCCAACCTGGCCTTGGACACTCCCAGGGATCCAGGGGCAGCCACAGCTGCTCTGGGCATCAAGAACAGTTGTTCTTCCCTTTTTGCCCTGCCTTGGTGCTGCTCTGGGGCTCGGGGATGTTCCGATGGCACCTTCATTGTGTTGACATGGCTTTCTGGTGCTTGGAGACTCTGGGAAGAGTCAGGAACGGCCCTATGCTCTTCCCATGGTGAATTCCCTGCCTGTCACCCCTTTCCCAGCCGCGGGACATCCTCTGTGGGGCAGCTGACGAGGTCCTGGCTGTGCTGAAGAACGAGAAGCTGCGCGACAAGGAACGCCGGAAGGAGATTGACCTTCTGCTGGGCCAGACAGACGACACACGGTACCACGTCCTGGTGAACCTGGGCAAGAAGATCACTGACTACGGCGGGGACAAGGAGATCCAGAACATGGGTATGGGCGTTTTCCCGGGATGGGGCTGGGCTGGAATGCAGGAAGGGCTGCTGGCACACAGGGAAACCCTTTGGAATGCTTTTCAAGCCCCCAAACCGTGTTGCTTTCGTGTTTTTGAGGTGTGGGTGGGATGTGGATGTGGGTGGGATATGGATGTGGGAATTTTGCACGTGTGGCCCAGATTTCCTGCTGAATTCCTTCCCCTCTTCCCTGCAGATGACAATATCGATGAGACCTACGGGGTGAATGTGCAGTTTGAATCTGATGAGGAGGTAGGAGATGAGGCTGAAGGTGGCTCCGCCCCATCCCCCTGCTCCACAGGGATCATGTTTATCCTATTTTCCTATGTCCCATTGGGAATGGAACATTAGCTCAGGCTGGGGTGTCTCTTCCAGGCAGAACCTGGATTATTTTAGATGCCACTTCCAAGCCTGGGGAGGATTTGTGGCTTATCTTGCTAATCCAGGGCTTACCATGACTCAGCATGATGGGAGACAGATGGTGACATTTAGATCTCATGGGGAAACTTGACAGATGGGGAGGGAAAGAGGGATTTGGATGTGCTGGGTGGAGGTGTTGCATAGAAACACTCCTGGGATTTGTTTTGGAAGAGACTGAGAGAAAAAAGGGATAAATAGGGGATTGTTTGAGAAGTCACTGGCAAATCCTCCGTAGAGCAGAAATATCATGTGGAGCTTCACCTGAGCCGCAGCATCACATTCCTGCTAAAAGCACAAGTCAGGCTGTGCCCTTTGGGAATGAGCTGCCAGATGAGTCATTCCTGACAATGAAAAGCTGTTCTTTGACGTTTGGAAAAGCGACTTACCAGAACCTGCTTTCCACAGGAAGGGGATGAGGACATTTATGGGGAAGTCCGTGACGAGGCATCAGATGATGACATGGAAGGGGATGAAGCCGTCGTCCGTTGCACCCTCTCAGCCAATGTGAGTCACATGGAACATGGGCTTGGGATCATCTGGAGGAGGATTGGGAGTTCTCTTGGACTTTAGGAGTGGAGAGGAGCCTTGGAGTCTCTGATGGTGGCCAAAGTGGATGTTCCAGAATGAACATCCCTCTGACACCGCAAACTCTCACTCCACCATACCAAGGCCTCAGGGAAATAATGCTTTTTGGGTTTTTTTCCCAAGCTTGTGGCATCGGGGGAGCTAATGAGCTCCAAGAAGAAGGATCTGCATCCCAGAGACATTGATGCCTTCTGGCTCCAGCGGCAGCTCAGCCGCTTCTATGATGATGCCATCGTCTCCCAGAAGAAGGCAGATGAAGTGCTGGAGATCCTGAAGGTCAGTGGACACCTGATCTGTGGGATCACAGTGGCCTTGAAATGTCTGCCTGCCTGGAAGGCAGGAATTTGCACCAAAACCCTAGGTTTCTTCACATTAAATGGAGTTGTGGACAAGACTGAACTAGGCTGGACTTAGTCTTAATTCACAGGGATCTCCTGAGGGGAAGGTGATTGGGTTAGTGTTGGTGTTTGATGGGAGATCATCCATGGGGTCACTTTCCCTCCCAATTTTGGTGCTGGTGTGCTTTGGACACCATAGCTTGGTGGAAAAAACGGGAGTTGGGGAGGGTAGGGTTGTTATTCCAGGCTTAATCGCTCAAACCTGGCCTTGTTTGTCACTGTTGAGCTCCTCCTGCCTTCAGTTCCCTGGAAAACAGGGATCCAGGGTCTGTGGGCACAGAGGTAACTGGGCATTCTGTTTCTCCTCCCAGACTGCCAGTGATGACCGTGAATGTGAGAACCAGCTGGTTCTGCTCCTGGGCTTCAACACCTTCGACTTCATCAAGGTCCTGCGGCAGCACCGGATGATGAGTGAGTGACCTTCATCTTCACCTTCGCCTCCACAACTGGCTTCACCTCCTCCACCTCCATCTTCACACCTTCAACTCCACCTTCATTGTCACAATCACTTTCACCTCTACCTACACCTCCACTTCACCTCCACCTCCCCATCTCCACCTCCACCTTGTTTCCTGCTAACTCAGGCATGACTCCACCACAATTCAAGGCTTTGAAAGTGTTGCTTTGGGAAGACTGGGCCCTTGTTTGCTCCCTTCTTTGGCTCATCCCTTGTTCCTCCCCTGCCCCAGTCCTGTACTGCACTTTGCTGGCCAGTGCCCAGAGCGAGGCTGAGAAGGAAAGGATCATGGGCAAGATGGAAGCGGATCCTGAGCTCTCCAAGTTCCTGTACCAGCTGCATGAGACAGAGAAGGAGGATCTGATCCGGGTGAGCTGAGGGAAGCTGGGGCAGGATGAGGGACTGGCTGTGGATTGTCTGGGTTGATTTGGGTGTGAGAGAGGTGCTGCTGGCTCAGCTGGAATTTCCCAATCCATGGGAAATGCTGCTCAGAAAGGACAATCTTTGCACCACTTCTTATTTTTGAGGCACGCAGGGCTCTGTTTTCCCAGGAAAAGGGTCATATCAGCAACTTTCACATTTTTAAACTGGTTTTAACTGTCTTGTTTCACCTCTGGCCTCCTCTTTGTGAGGCTCAACCACTCTGATTGTGACTTCTGCTTCCCTGGGGCTGGAATGTGCCACTCAACCTGATTATTGCAGTGTAGGAGTAGCTCTGCTTGGCCTTTGCTCTTCCATAACTGATTTGGGGGTTATTTTTATGGGATTAATACCACATTCCTGCTTTGTGGCTGGAAACACCCTGGTTGTGTTGTGGATTTGGTGTCTCTGGGATTGGGAAGTGCTGCTGGCTGTGTTTTCCCTCCCTGCTTGCTTTCACCTGTTCTTGTGGTTCTCACACTTATGTCCTGGCCTTGAGGGCACTGGTTTTCCTACTAAAAGTGGTTGTTCCTGGTGCTGTGGATGTCTCTTCTCAAAGGGAATGGGGACACAGGACCTTCAGGGTGTGACAGGAGCTCTTGACAGCCCATAGAGGAGGCTCAGCCTGCTCCCAGGGCTGATTCCTGGTCTCTCCCCATAGGAGGAACGCTCCCGCCGGGAGCGCGTGCGGCAGTCCCGCATGGACACGGACCTGGAGACCGTAGACCTGGACCAGGGAGGAGAGGTAAAACTCTTGCATCTGTTCCCAGCCCTCCTGAAACATCCTCAGTCAGAACAAAAGCGGTATTTGAGCTGTCCTGAACATGAAGATACCATGAATTAGCCCTGCTGTGCTCCACAGGCACTTTCCAGCTGGATGCAGCATCTTTTCCTTTCATCTCGTGGTGTGAGCAGCAGGACAAGGTTGTTCCCTAACCTTTGTCCCTTTCCCCTTGCTGTCTCCAGGCACTGGCTCCCCGGCAGGTGCTGGATTTGGAGGATCTGGTGTTTGCCCAGGGCAGTCACTTCATGGCCAACAAGCGGTGCCAGCTCCCGGACGGATCCTTCCGCCGGCAGCGCAAGGGCTACGAGGAGGTTCACGTGCCTGCCCTGAAACCGAAGCCTTTCGGGGCTGAAGAGGTTGGTGACCTGTTTGCTCCCATTTACTGAGGGACACCTTGGAGCCCCTTGCAGTGCCTAAAGGGGCTCTAGGAGAGCCGGAGAGGGACTTGGGACAAGGGCCTGAAGGGACAGGACACAGGGAATGGCTTCCCACTGCCAGAGGGCAGGGTTAGAATGGGATACTGGGAAGGAATTGTTGGCTGTGAGGGTGGTGAGGGGAAGGGATGGGATTCCCAGAGAAGCTGTGGCTGCCCCATCCCTGGGAGTGTCAAAGGCCAAGTTGGAGCAACCTTGGACAGTGGGGGGTGTCCCTGCACATGGCAGGGGCTTGGAACAGGATGACCTTTAAGTTTCCTCCCAGCCCAAACCATTGTGTGACTCCCTGAGTCGGTGCTGGTGTCGTGACAGACACTTCCTGTGACTCAGCAGCTTTGATGTGGCCGTGCCTCCCTCCCACATTCTGTGCAGACCCTTCTTTTAATCCAAGAACTTCCACATGTCTGAAGACACTTCCTGATTTCTGGTTTCCCACTTCTGGGCTGTTCATCCTGTGCAGCCGTTTCCATTTTGGGGCTCCCCTGCCCCATTCAGCTGCTCTGCTGAGCCCTCAGCTCTGCTTTTACTCCCTCCTTGCGGTGTGGGCTGAAGCTGTGGGATTAACTGGGATAAATCCTCTCTTTTGATCCATGTTAGAAGCAGCAACGTCTGCTGATCTGTCCCACTACGGGAGCACAGTGGGATTTGATATTCTGATGTGTAGTCAGATATAACTTATCCTGGTTGGAGTGCACGTGCCAACTAATGAGCCTTGTTTGATCCTTCCCTAACGTGCTCCATGATCCCAGGGCACAGGGATTTTCCACCCATCTGGAGACAAGATGCCCTACCTGCTGCTGCTCCCCAGGCTGTTCCTGAGGTCCCACATCTGTCCCACAGTCTGTGAGGCTGAAACAAAGACTGAACTCGATGTTTTCCCACTTTTTTCTCCACTTTTCAGCAATTGGTTTCTGTGGAAAAGTTGCCGAAATATGCCCAGGCTGGATTTGAGGGGTTTAAGACCCTGAACCGTATCCAGAGCAAACTGTACCGTGCGGCGCTGGAGTCGGATGAGAACCTGCTGCTCTGTGCTCCCACGGTGAGATCTCGAGATTCGGGGCTTGTGTGATGGGAAGTCTATGAGGATGATGATTTTGGGTGACCCTTTCCCCTGGAAAAGCCAGGGATTTGTTGGAATTGGTGGTTCCTTCTGTTCCAGGGTGCTGGGAAGACGAATGTGGCACTCATGTGCATGTTGAGGGAAATCGGGAAGCATATCAACATGGATGGGACCATCAACGTGGATGATTTCAAGATCATCTACATCGCTCCCATGAGGTCCTTGGTGCAGGAGATGGTGGGAAGCTTTGGGAAGGTGAGGAGAGGTTTGGTCCTGCCCCTGCTGGAAGTGGAGGGAGAGAGGACGAGTGTCCCATGCTGGGAGGCACCTCGAATTTGGCGGGTGGTTTTGGGCTTCCTGTGACAAAGCATTGAGGGGCTGGAGCGTGTCCAGGGAAGGTAATGGAGCTGGGGAAGGGGCTGGAGCAGCAGGAGCAGCTGAGGGTGCTCATCCTGGAGAAAAGGAATCTCAGGGTGGACTTTTTTCTTCCTCCAACTCCCTGACAGGAGGGGGGGCTGGGGGTGGGGCCGGGCTCTGCTCCCAGGGAACAGGTACAGGAGGAGAGGGAACAGCCTCGGACTGTGCCAGGGGTGGGGCAGGTTGGACTATTGGGGAAACTCCTTCATAGAAAGGGTTGTCCGTGTTTATCCAACATTATTGCTGTGGCTTCTTTGCAGCGCTTGGCCACATATGGGATCAATGTGGCCGAGCTGACCGGGGACCACCAGCTGTGCAAGGAGGAGATCAGCGCGACCCAGATCATTGTGTGCACCCCTGAGAAGTGGGACATCATCACCCGCAAGGGAGGGGAAAGAACCTACACCCAGCTGGTGCGACTGGTCATACTGGTGAGCAGCACTGGGGCCTCCAGAGCTCCGCAGGGACGAGGAGGGGGAGGTGGCTGCCGGGTCCTTCATCACTGCTTCCTGAAGGTGTCTGAAGGTGTGGGGAGACTCGGGCTTTGAGCTCTGGGCTGAGCTGCTCCAGTGCACACAAGCCAAGAAATCATCCCAAAAATGGATCAGGTTGATCAGAGAGGCTGTGGCTGCCCCATCCCTGGAAGTGTCCAAGGCCAGGTTGGACAAGGGCTAGTGGAAGGTGTCCCTGCCCATGGCAGGGGGTGGGACTGGATGAACTTTAAGGCCCCTTCCAACCCAAACCATTCCATGATTCCATGTGCTGGTTTAAATGGTATATTGGGAAGAAATTCTTCCCTGTGAGGGTGGTGAGGAGCTGGGATGAAATTCTCAGAGAAGCTGTGGCTGCCCCATCCCTGCAAGTGTCCCCAGGCCAGGTTAGATGGGGCTTGGAGCAACCTGGGATAGTGGAAGGTGTCCCTGCCCATGGCAGGGGGTGAGAAGAGATGAGTTTTAAGGTCCTTTCCCACCCAAACCATTCCATAATTCTGTGAAATAGAGGCAATTTGGAGCAGGGATAACCCCATTCCCTCTGTCCAGGATGAGATTCACCTCCTGCATGATGACCGTGGCCCTGTCCTGGAGTCCTTGGTGGCCAGAGCCATCCGGAACATCGAGATGACCCAGGAGGATGTGAGGCTGGTCGGCCTCAGTGCCACCCTGCCAAACTATGAGGACGTGGCCACGTTCCTGAGGGTGGACCCGGCCAAAGGCTTGTTCTACTTTGATAACAGGTACCTTGGAAAGCTGAGTGAGCTTTTCCAGCCAGATTTACACCTTTCTCCTTCAGCAGCATTCAGTGTCCATCTGTCCGGTGGTGCCAGGCCCTCACTGGACCTTCAACCCTCCCCAAAACACGTTTATTTGGGTCTTTGATGGGTCATTAAAAGCATTTTTGGGACCAGAACAGTTAAGCACATCCCGCAAATCAGGTTCCCTGCAGGAAGGTGCTTGGAGAAGGCAAAAAAGCTCTGCCATCCCTATGTGTGGCAGAAGCTGCTGGAAGGAAGCCTAAAACAGGGTCATGGTAGTTCCCGAAACACCGGTTTTGCTCCGTGAGTAGCAAATGGATTCCAGGACTCAGAAGGAATTGTTGCTGGTTCTTATGGCTCATCCAAAGCCATCTGATCTCTGAGTAAATCAAGGCACAAAGGAACTGAGTTGCACAAAAAGCAGGATGCCTTTGGATGCTTTTGGACCTTTGTGTTGGGGTTTCTCCACTCGTTTTCTCCTTAACGGTTTGGGTTTTTTTCCCTACAGCTTCCGCCCAGTGCCCCTGGAGCAGACCTATGTTGGGATTACAGAGAAGAAAGCCATCAAACGCTTCCAGATCATGAATGAGATTGTGTATGAGAAAATTATGGAGCATGCTGGGAAGAACCAGGTTGGAGACTTCATTCCTGACACACTTAATCCTGGTTTTTCCCTTTTGAGCTCCTGTTTTTCCAGAGCAGCTGCAGTGGAGGGGAGGGCTTGGGTGGTCCAGGATAGGGGAAGGAACACAGGTTTTCTCTCAGTGCCAATTCTGTTTAATGTAGAGATTGTCCTTTTAGGATGAGGGAATTCGGATGTGCTGCTTTATTAAATTAGGAGCTCTGTTTGTGCATCCACATCTGGATTAGTTCCTGGTGTCTCCCCACCCTGAACACCAGGAGCAGATTGGCTTAGGCATCTTTTCCAGCAGCTGCCACAGTGGTTCCTCACCCAGTGATGTCCCATCTCCTTGTTTGACAGGTCCTGGTGTTTGTGCACTCTAGGAAGGAGACTGGGAAGACAGCCAGGGCCATCAGGGACATGTGCCTGGAGAAGGACACCCTGGGCCTGTTCCTGCGGGAGGGCTCGGCCTCCACCGAGGTGCTGAGGACGGAAGCTGAGCAGTGCAAGGTGAGACTGGATGGATTGGATGTTGGGGAAGCTGCTTCATGGAAAGGGTTGCCCAGCCCTGATGCAGCTGCTCAGGGTGCTGGGGGAGTCCCCATCCTTTGGGAGATTTAACACACATGTGGATGTGGCACTTGAGGACATGTGTTAGTGGTGGCCTTGGCAGCGCTGAGGGAATGGGTGGACATGATGACCTTGGAGTGCTTTTTCAACGTCAACAATTCCATGATTCTGTGATAAACATCCTGCCAGTTTGGTGCAGGTTCACAGCCTTTCTGCTGGGATATTCCACCTGGTTTTCTCCCTGGGTGGAAATCCCAGAACTGGTTGTGTTTATGCCACAGAACCTGGAGCTGAAGGATCTCCTCCCCTATGGCTTTGCCATCCACCATGCCGGGATGACGCGCGTGGACCGGACGCTGGTGGAGGATCTGTTTGCTGACAAGCACATCCAGGTGAGCCAGGAGCATTTCCAGGAGGATTCATGGCTTTATCCAGGGCAGAGTCTTCACAAACAACACACATGCCGTGTTTTGTAATGGACTTTTGGGGGCAAAAAGGAGGGCAAAAGGATCCTCAGGATACCCTGAGGGTCAGGGGTAGCCAACCCCATCCTGCTCTCCTGTTGGAGGCAGCCTTGATTTTCCTGAAGATTAGGAATAAAATAGGATCCAAAAGCACATGATCAGGAGGGGAGGGCAGGAACTTCTCCCATCGATCTGGCTGATTTTCCTAAAGAATAGGAATTAAAAAGGAGCTAAAAGCAAGTGAGCAGGAGGGAGAGGGCAGGAATTTCTCCCCTCAGCCTGATGGGCTGTTTTCAGTCAGAGCTCTGTCCCAGAGCAGGTTGCCTCCTTCTCAAATGCCACTTGGGCAAAACCTCATCCAAAATTTCCTGATAAATGGAAGACAAAGGATTTTCTCAGAAAATCTGGGCAAAGATCCTGCTGTTTACCTGCCTTTCCTGTGCTCAGCTGTCAAGACATTCCCATTTCTCAGTCTTTATCCCTTTTGTGCTTGTCTAAAGTCAGGCCCAGCATTTTAGATCCACGTTTCCCCTTGGAAAGAGATTTGTGCCTGGCTTTGATCCCAGTTTCTCCCTGCAGGTGCTGGTCTCCACAGCCACGCTGGCCTGGGGGGTGAACCTTCCTGCTCACACAGTCATCATCAAGGGGACTCAGGTGTACAGTCCAGAGAAGGGACGCTGGACTGAGCTTGGAGCCCTGGACATCCTCCAGGTGAAGTTCTGGGAACAAAGAAACCACCAGGATCCTGGGCCAGGATTTTCCCTTCCTCAAATCGCACATTTAAACTCTCCTTTTTTGTTTTCTCCATACGGTCACTCCCTGTTCTTTCCTGTCAGACTGTCCTAGTGCTCTAGGATCAGGAGCAGAAGAGGACAAATAATTCCTCCATAACTCCTTGCTCATACACATCTGAGCTATATCCATGTGGCTCCTGCCAGCTGGAACTAGAGCAGGCTGAGCAATCTGACAGGAAAACCCCAGGACATGAGAAATTCCTTGGTTAATGGTTGGATTTGATGATCCTGGAGGTGCTTTCCAACCAAAACAATGGGATTCCAAAGCTTTGATGTTTTGCTGACCTTGTTTTCCCATTTTTAGATGCTAGGACGTGCTGGGAGACCCCAGTATGACACCAAAGGAGAGGGAATTCTCATTACATCCCATGGTGAGCTCCAGTATTACCTGTCCCTGCTCAACCAACAGCTCCCCATCGAGAGCCAGATGGTGTCAAAGCTCCCAGACATGCTGAATGCAGAGGCTGTCCTTGGGAATGTCCAGAACGCCAAGGTGAGTGGAAGTCTCTGCTCTTCCCAGCAATTTGTGCTCTTGGTTGCACCCAGTGGGACTGGGAGCAGATTTTTAGGAGATATGGAGCCATGGTAATTACTGAATGAGTGGGTCAGGCATGGATTGGATGCTCAGTCAGAGTGGAGTTTTCCTTGTGGAAAAGGACACTTGAGAAAAATCTGCATGTGCAGAGTGGGGTTTTTTGGTTTTTAATTCCTTAATGTTTACCTGGTGCTGGAGAGGAGCTGTGGGTGGCCCTGTTGGGCTTCTAGTTTAGATCCAGTGAGACTGACACGGGATGATCAGGTGCTGTGTCAGATCCGGAGCACCCAGCTCTGAGCTGGAACTTCCGCTGTGCTTTCCGGGAGGTGTGTCCATGGGATGGTGCTGGTGTTCCCTCAGGATGCAGTGAACTGGCTGGGCTATACCTACCTGTACATCCGGATGCTGCGTTCCCCAACCCTCTATGGAATATCCCACGATGACCTGAAGGCAGATCCGCTCCTGGATCAGCGGCGCCTGGATCTGGTCCACACAGCAGCCCTGATGCTGGACAAGAACAACCTGGTGAAGTACGACAAGAAAACAGGGAATTTCCAGGTGAGGCAGCCCCTGGGAAAGGTGCTGAGAGCCAGCAGAGCATCCCTTGGCTGGGAGAAGGGTTGTGGCTAAATACACATCCTGTGCTGGGCATGTCTGTGGTTCCAGGGAGCTGGTACAGGATAACACCTGGCCCTGGGATAACACCTGGGATAATATAACACCTTGGATAACACCAGGCCCTCACTGTCTTGCTCTGTGTTTGCTGCTGCCTTCTGGGCATATTCCCATTGCCATTGCATTTCCATTGCTTGGAGGCAGTGAGATGAGAAAAGGGAATTAGGCACCAGGAAAAGCAGCTTTCCTGAGATATTTGTAGCTTGAACTTGCCTAGAAAAGGAAGCTGAGAAAAGAGAATCAGGCACCAGGCAGTGCAGCTTTCCTGGGATATTTCAGCCCAAGAGTTTTTCCTGGAGCCATTTTCCCTGCTGGAGACCTGTTCCCATCCAGCCCCTTGTCCCGGCAGGTGACGGAGCTGGGCCGCATTGCCAGCCACTACTACATCACCAATGAGACCGTGCAGACCTACAACCAGCTGCTGAAACCCACCCTGAGTGAGATCGAACTCTTCCGGGTCTTCTCCCTGTCCTCGGAATTCCGGAACATCACTGTGAGGGAGGTGCGGAACCCACCACCAGTCCTGAGTGGCACAGCCCCAGGACACAGATCCTGGTGCTGCAGGGATGAAGCAGAGCTTTTCCCAAGGGACCATCTCATCCCTCCTGCCTTGTTTTTCCACAGGAGGAAAAGCTGGAGCTGCAGAAACTGCTGGAGCGAGTTCCCATCCCAGTGAAGGAGAGCATTGAGGAACCCAGTGCCAAGGTGAGCCCTGGAAGAGCTTCTCTGCGTGTCTGGAGGGAAGCAGGATCCTTGGGAGAGAGCTGGTATAGCAAATCCCCCCCAAGGCAGGGAATTCTGCTCCCTTCCCTCTGTGGGACATCCTGGATGTGCCTGGAATGCTCAAAGAGCTGTGGGTGCTTCATGTCCCTGGTTGGGGACAACCAGTCCTGTTGGTCACTGCTGTCCTGCCATGTTCATCCCAATCCACTGGGACTGGACACAGAGAGGGGAGCTGGGAAGACAGAATCAGGTACCAGGAAAAGCAGCTTTTCTGGAAAATAGGCACCAGGAAAAGCAGCTTTTCTGGAAAATAGGTACTAGGAAAAGCAGCTTTCCCAGGATATTTGCAGCCTGACAGTTTTGCTGAGCTGGTCTAGAAAGGGAAGCTGAGAAAAGAGAATCAGGCACCAGGAAAAGCAACTTTCCCAGGATATGTACTGAGAGCTTCTCCCTGTCCTTCCCAGATCAACGTGCTCCTGCAAGCCTTCATCTCCCAGCTGAAGCTGGAGGGATTCGCCCTCATGGCTGACATGGTGTATGTGACGCAGGTGAGCAGGGAGCACATTTCCCTGGGGATCTGTCTCAACTATTTCCACCTCAGAGGTTGAGTTTATAGTCAAAAATATCTCTGAACTTCACAGCTGGAAGTGGTGGGAAGGTCTGATTCCTGTTGGGATGGAAATGAGCCCTTTAGGGGAGCCTCCAGTTTGGAATCACAATAATTCAGTGCTGGAGAACCACAGCATAGCCTGGTTCTCACAGCTGCCCCCACAACTTCCCCACAGCAACCCCACAGTTGCCCCACAACTGCCTCCAATAAAGCCATTCCTGCTCCAGCTGTGTCTGAGATCCCCTACATATGGGGCTGGGACCCCCAGAGTTGTGGGGCAGCATCTGGGGAGGAAAAGGAGAGGAATGCAAAAAATGGGAAATTTGGAAAAAGGGGGAAAAAACATGGAGAAAGGGGAGAAAAAAGGAGAAAAAGTGAGGGGGAAGGAGAGAGAAAAAGGGGTGGGAAACATGAGATGAAAAAGGGCAGCAAAAGCAAGAGAAAAAAGAGTGGGAAATATGAGAGCAGAAGGGTGGGAAATGTGAGCAGAAAAGAGCAGGAAAAGGGAGGGGAAAAATGTAGGACATGTGGGGTGAAAAAGTCCTACAAAGGCTAAGTTCCCAAGGCTGGGAATCAACAAGTTGCTCCAGTTGTAGGTGGTTGGGATGAAAGACCTGAAATTATAATTATGTGCTTAAAGAGAGCTTTTAAGAAAGGTGGGGAAAGGGTTTTGGAAAGGGCCTGGAGTGACAGGACAAGGGGGAATGGTTTCCCACTGCCAGAGGGCGGGGATAGGTGGGATATTGGGAAGGAATTCTTCCCTGTGAGGGTGATGAGGCCGTGGCACAGGTTGCCCAGAGAAGCTGTGGCTGCCTCATCCCTGGAAATGTCCAAGGCCAAGTTGGACAGAGTTGGAACAACTTGAGCTAGTGGAAGGTGTCCCTGCCCATGGCAGGGGGTGGAATGAAGTGGTTTTTAAGGTCTCTTACAGCCCAGATGATTCCATGAGTTGTAGCTGAACAGGAACATGAGTGGGAAGGAGGGAAGGGTGGGATCTGCTGATCCAGAGCTGCTCCATGTCCTGCAGTCAGCCGGGAGGCTCATGAGGGCCATCTTCGAGATCGTCCTCAACCGGGGCTGGGCCCAACTCACTGACAAGACCCTCAACCTGTGCAAGATGATCGACAAGCGCATGTGAGTGGGTGGGGTCTGGGGGGTTTGTGACTCGGGGCTTCCTGGTGTTCCCATGTCTGATCCCTGTGTCCCCACAGGTGGCAATCCATGTGTCCCCTGCGCCAGTTCAAGAAGCTGCCTGAGGAGGTGGTGAAAAAAATCGAGAAGAAGAATTTCCCCTTTGAGCGACTCTATGACTTGAACCACAATGAAATTGGTACCAAGATGCAGGGAGGGACTGCGTGTTCCCACTCCTTAGTGTTTGGGGGAGGGCTGGGACACTGGGCACAGGTTGTCCAGAGATGTTGTGGCTGTTCTTGGATCCCTGGAAATGTCTAAGGCCAGGTTGGAGCAACTTGGTATAATGGAAGGTGTCCCTGCCCATGACAGGGGGTGGGATGGGATGTGCTCTAAGGTACTTCCAACCCAAACCATTCCATGTTTTGATGCAGAGACTGGGGGGCTTATTCTTGGTGAGGGGTATGGTATAGCTGGAGGAGGGCAGACTTCATCCTGGTGCCTTCCTCCATCTTGGATTGCTCTGTTTAGGAGCTGTGGTCACCCTGTCCCCTTTCTCCTGCAGGGGAGCTGATCCGAATGCCCAAAATGGGCAAAACAATCCACAAATACGTTCATCTGTTCCCCAAACTGGAGCTCTCGGTGCATTTGCAGCCCATCACCCGCTCCACCCTCAAAGTGGAGCTCACCATCGCTCCCGACTTCCAGTGGGATGAGAAGGTGAGCTCTGCACCCCAGAATCATTGAGGTGGGGGGAGGGAAGGGGAATTCTGGGGCTGGAGCATAAAAATTTTCAGGGAAAATACCCTGCTGAGAGGAAAAAGGGGGAATTCTGGAACTGGATTGTGAAAATCATCAGGGTAAATGCCCTGATGGGGAGGGAAGAAGGGAATTCTGGGGCTGAGTTGTAAAAATTATCAGGGTAAAACCCTGTTGGGGGGAAAAGGAGGCATTCTAGGGCTGGAGTGTGAAAATCATGAGGGTAAATACCCTACTGGGGGTAAAAGGCCAGTTTTGGCTTTGGGTTGTAAAGATCACGAGGGGAATTACCCTGCTTGTTGGAAAAAGGGCATTTTTATGAGCTGGGTTGTGAAAATCATCAGGATAAATACCTTGTTAGGGGAGAAAAAGGGCAATTCGGGGTCTGAATTCTAAAAATTAGGAGGGGAAATGCCTTGATTGGGCAGGGGGAGAAAGGGGGATTCTGGGCCTGGTTGTAAAAAGCATGAGGGGAAATACCCTGTTTGCTGGAAAAAGGGCATTTCCAGGGCTGGGTTATAAAAATTGTCAGGGTAAATACTCTGCTGGGGGAGAAAAAAGGCAATTCTTTATCTGAATTGTAAAAATCATGAGGGGAAATTCCCTGTTTGCTGGAAAACAGCTATTTTGGTGGATGGGTTGCTGTGGGAGAGCTGCTGGATATCTGGAATTGGGGGCTCTGAGCTATGCCCTGAAGGTGAGATCTGTCCCTGATCAGGTCCATGGCTCATCTGAGGCCTTCTGGATCCTGGTGGAGGACGTGGACAGTGAGGTAATCCTGCACCACGAGTACTTCCTGCTGAAGTCCAAGTATGCCCAGGATGAGCACCTGGTGACCTTCTTCGTGCCCGTGTTCGAGCCGCTGCCCCCCCAGTACTTCATCCGGGTGGTCTCTGACCGCTGGCTCTGTAAGTCCCCTCATCCAGAAGCACCCCAGTGCTCCCCCCAAGGGTCTCAGGGGGTGGTTTATCCCCTCTATAAGTGCTTTCCTGGGGGAAAAACCTCCTGGAATCCAAGTGGCAACAGAACTGGAGGATCCCCTGGCAGTGGGAGCTCAGGAATGGAGCCATAGGAGTGGGTTTGGAGGGGCAAATGTGTTTTTATGTGTAGGGATGGAGCTGTGGGAGTGGCTTTGGAGATGAAAATGTGTTTTTGTGTGTGACAGCCTGTGAGACACAGCTGCCCGTTTCCTTTCGGCACCTGATCCTCCCAGAGAAATACCCTCCCCCCACGGAGCTGCTGGACCTGCAGCCCCTGCCCGTGTCAGCCCTGCGGAACAGCGCCTTTGAAAGCCTCTACCAGGACAAGTTCCCCTTCTTCAACCCCATCCAGACCCAGGGTAGGTGATTCCCTTCCTCTAAGCTGCCCCCTGGCCCCATCCTGCCTTGGTTTTCTGGGATTTATCCATGTGAAGTCAGGAATTCTGTAGTAAATGGTGTATCGTTCTCCCTCCCTGAGCCTTAGAGCTTTGGTGGCTCAAAATCTTCCTCCAGAGGATTCTTCAATACATTCCTAAGGGCATTCCCAGGCTGTCTGAAAGCAGCAGGTTTGCAGTGCCCAAAGTTCTCCAGCTCTTCTGCTTGCAGGGATGGAGTTGAGAGCTTCCCCCTTGGAGTTTGTTTGCCTGGAGTGTGGAATTCCTGCTTGGGAGCTCCTGTCACAGATCAGAGCCTATTTTACTCAGTGAATCCCAGGCTAAAACTCCCTAAACAGCCTTCTCTGGAGCTCCTCTTGTGCAGGCTGGATCCAGGCTGTGTTTTCCCATCCCATTTCCAGAGCTTTGACAGAAATCCATGGGGATTTTCACTGAACTGGCCTCTGTGCTGTCCCTGTGTCCCCAGTGTTTAACACGGTTTACAACAGCGATGACAATGTGTTTGTGGGAGCCCCCACGGGGAGTGGGAAAACCATCTGTGCCGAGTTTGCCATCCTGAGAATGTTGCTCCAGAATTCTGAGGGACGCTGCGTGTACATCACTCCCATGGAGGCCCTGGCAGAGCAGGTGGGTCCGGCATCCTGGGAATATCTGGAGCCTTCTACTCGGTTAGATTTCCATCTGCGCCTCCTGTTTCACTTTTCTCATCCTGTCTTTGCTGTCACATTCCGTGGGATAACTCCAGAGTTATATGATGAATTGTGTCCTCCCTGAGGGAGCAGAGACATCGTCCCACTGCCAACCTGCTCATGGAATTCTTGTCTCCAGGAATTTGGTAGGAATTTGAGGAGAACAACAGCATCCTTCCCATTTTTTGGCAGGTTTTCATGGACTGGTATGAGAAGTTCCAGGAGCGCCTCAGTAAGAAGGTGGTTCTGCTGACGGGGGAGACCAGCACCGACCTGAAGCTGCTGGGAAAAGGGAACATCATCATCAGCACCCCGGAGAAATGGGACATCCTGTCCCGCCGCTGGAAGCAGAGGAAGAATGTCCAGAATGTGAATCTCTTCATCGTGGATGAAGTTCACCTGATTGGGGGGGAAAACGGGGTGAGCTGGGGAGAGGATGAGGGTGAAGCTGCTTTGGGTGATGCTTCTCAACATCCTGGTCTTGGTGTAGAGCTGCTGGGATAGGCTGATGCTGTATTCAGTCTGGATCAGCTTTCCCTGCTAGAATTCCCCTTTTGGCTGACGTAGGAGGGCCGTATCCCTTCAGAAGCTCAGGAGGGGTATCCCCTGGGTTCTCCCCTCTGTAGCCCAGCTGGGAGCTCTCCATGTCCCCCATTGCTTCTCCAAGCTCTGCTGTCCTCCAGCCAGGAGCTGTCCTTGTCCCCATTCCTGCTCGAAGCTCTGCTGTCCCCCATCTGGAGCTTTTGGTGTCCCCCATTCCCGCTCTGCTCCAAGGTGTGTTTTCCCACAGCCCGTGCTGGAGGTGATCTGCTCCCGGATGCGCTACATCTCCTCGCAGATCGAGCGGCCCATCCGCATCGTGGCCCTCAGCTCATCCCTGTCCAACGCCAAGGACGTGGCCCACTGGCTGGGCTGCAGTGCCACCTCCACCTTCAACTTCCACCCCAACGTGCGCCCTGTGCCGCTGGAGCTGCACATCCAGGTGGGCTTGGGAATGGCACCCCTGTTCCACCTGCCCCCAGAGGGTGATGATCCCTTGGGATTATGGTTATTTCTTCTTGGTAATTCTTGTCAATGATCCCTTGGGACTGCAGATAATTCTTGGTGTTAATTCTTGTCAATGATCCCTTGGGATTGTTGCTAATTCTTCTTGTTGATTCTTATTGTTAACTCTTGTCTCATTGATTCTTATTAATAATCCTTTGGGGTACGTTGGAGTGAAGTGACACTGAATGGTTGGGGTTTATAAACATATTTTAGATATTAGAAAAATAAAATAGTATTTTTTATTATATGTGTTTTAGAACAATTTGCTTGCAATGGAAAGGAGTGATGGAGCCATTTTGGTTATTGTCTGTAGAAATATAGCAATATAAAGCATAAAAATACAAAAATAACAAGTTTATAATGATACAATATATAATAATGTATTAGATACAAAATAGTTTGTATTATACATTTTTGATTGTGATTATTATAATAATTATATACTATATAATATATGGTATGTAATATTCTACATATTATATCTTTATAATACGATAGCAGTGTACTTTCGTATTATGTAATATTACATATTGCATTATTATATATTCATGCAATTATTATTACATTCTTTGCTCTGACACACAATCCATGTTCTCAAACCTAAGACGTCTCCTAGTCCAAATTAATTAATAACTGATATAAGTAATTAAGGAAGAATTAACTGGCACAAGGCTGTTAATCACTCATTTAGGGATCAATCATTATTGTGCTAAAATGAAAAGAATTTTCTAACATTTTCCCCCACGGGTTCATTGAAAAATGTATTATATATCAATATAATAATACAGTCTATCAATATATTCCATATTGTTAATACATATTATTACATAATTATAATACCTGTATTTTTGAAGAAAATGTAACCAGTCTGGTGCCTGTCCCTGGCAGGGCTTCAACATCAGCCACACGCAGACGCGGCTGCTGTCCATGGCCAAGCCCGTGTACCACGCTATCATGAAGCACTCGCCCAAGAAGCCCGTCATCGTCTTCGTGCCATCCCGCAAGCAGACCCGGCTCACGGCCATCAACATCCTCACCACCTGCGCCTCCGACGTGCAGCGACACCGGTGGGCACGGGGCTGGGGGCACCCGCACGGGAGGGCACAGGCGGACCCGCAGCCCGGGCAGGGGCTGGGGGGCTCAGCCTGGGGAAAAGGAGGCTCAGGGGGGACCTTCTGGCTCTGCAAGTCCCTGCCAGGAGGGGGGAGCTGGGTGGGAATTGGGCTCTGCTCCCAGGGAACAGGGACAGGAGGGGAGGGAACGGCCTCAGGCTGGGCCAGGGCAGGGGCAGGTTGGATAGTGAAGAAATTCCTCCATGGAAAGGGCTGTCCAGCTGGTACAGGAGTGGAGCCTCCATAGCTGGTGGCACTTGGGGACATGGGTTAGTGGTGGCTTTGGCAGCGCTGGGGAGACACTTGAACTCAATGATCTTAGTGGGTTTTTCGAACCCAAGCCATTCCATGATTCCTGGGCAGGTTCCTCCACTGCGCTGAGAAGGATCTGGTGCCATACCTGGACAAGCTGAATGACAACACCCTGAAGGAGACGCTGGTGAACGGGGTTGGGTACCTGCATGAGGGGCTCACGGCCATGGAGCGGCGCGTGGTGGAGCAGCTCTTCAGCTCTGGTGAGTGGTGAGATGGGCTGAGCACTGCAACCCTTTTCCCTGGAACTCAGCAGTGCCCACAGTCCTGGGACTGCAGATAACACCTTGTCCAGGGTTTGTGGCACTTCTAATGGAGACCTTGGAGCCCCTCTCAGTGCCTGAAGCGGCTCCAGAAGAGCTGGAGAGGGACCTGGGAAAATGGCTTCAAACAGCCAGAGAGCAGGGTTAGATGGGATATTGGGAAGGAATTCTTGGTTGTGAGGTTGCTGAGCAGCTTGGATGGGACTCCCAGAGTGGCTGTGGCTGCCCCATCCCTGAAAGTGTCCCAGGCCAGGTTAGATGGGGCTTGGAGCAACCTGGGCTAGTGGAAGGTGTCCTTGCCCATGGCAGGGAATGGGACTCGATGGGCTTTAAGATCTCTTCCAACCCAGATTATTTCATGATTCTCTGCCTCCCACATCCAAAAAATCTGCCACCTTAAA
>VXBX01007601.1:0-18488 GCA_013400415.1 Scytalopus superciliaris
TATATAGATATATAGATACAGATGATATAGGCATAGATATACTGCGTGTGTATCTGTATACATACCAACCCACACATCCATCCACCTTTGCAAAATGTTTCGTGACCCTCAGATGAATGCTCATTTTTTAAGAGCAAAATATTAATGCTGCTTCATTGTGGCAGAAAAGCAGATTTCCATCTCAAGAGCTTTATTGGCTAATGGGGAACCAAAATAATCTGACTGCTTGCTAGAAATGCGGAAATTAATTGCACTCAGTTTCAGCAAATTCCTGGGAAAAAAATATTTAGGTATTTTAACAGCATTTAAATAAATGGACTGCCAACTGCAAACAGCTGAGCTCCAGAGAGAGGGCTTGGCTCACAGTGGGAACCAGCCCAGGGCTAACTGCTAACGTGGCTTTTATTCAGTGTTTTTTTCCAGGCATGGCTGTCACCCAAGAAGATGATAAACTCCAACACCTTGTAATTATTTCAGCAAAACCAACTTGGAACAATGCATTTGAAATTAAAGGGTACCAAAAAGACAGCAAGTGTGGCGAACGTACTTTCAATACCTCTTTCTATTGTTCTTCAAGGACAAAACTGTCTTCTCTACAATTTATATGAAGTGAGAGAAAATCTGACAACTCCCAAAACTACTGGACGCCCTGCGTGTCAGCAGTCACTTTGGCTGGGATGTGCAGAACACGCTCTGAACTGTTTTCCCCTCAGGCTTACCACAGGAGCAGGACTAGCTCTCAATAAATATTCTCTTCACCCATCAATCCTCAAGCACATCGAAGGACCTCTCACCAGATCTGTGGTGCTCCAGCAACTGCACTCCATCAAATGCATTCAAGAATGCAAAAAAAATGGTAAGAAAAGCTGTGGATGAGATGCTGGGCTGGGAATCAGGAGGCTTTGGTGCTGCTCCAGCACGGCCAAGTGGGGTGGGGGAGCTCTCCCCACTGCCCCACACTCCCCTTCCACTCTTTGCTTCATCAATTTTAGGGCACGAAGCCTTTTGGGAAAGCAGTGTGTGTGTGAGGCCCAAGGCAGCAGGAGCACGGAGCAGCTACACTCCCAGACAGGGCTTTTGGGCATCGGGGAAATGTCAACAAGAATAAATTGGCTGAGACAGCAACACTGCCCTGCTCTTCATGGCCGCTGGCTGTGTAGCAAACGCAGCCCAAAAGCTCTGCAGCGCCTTCCCAGACCCCAAACTCGCCCCGAGCTGCCCTGAGCCTGGCGGGGGATGGCTCAGGCAGAAGGGCTCTGCAGCTGCACCGCCAAGGTCAACCATTTCTGACATTTGTTCAAATAAAGGCTCACATTCGTTTGACTGCTGTGCTCTCTTATGACTCCCTGGAAGTGCGTGGGGACTATGTGAGTGTGTGTGTGTGTGCCCATGAAACGTGATGGTGAAAGGCAACGTGTCTGGTTTGGGCAGGGGGCTGTTTAGCACAAGCATTCTTCCTTGAGGGAATGCTGTACTGCAGCCTGAGGGGAGCAAGAGCTTGAGCCTGAGGAATTTAAGAGATATCTCTATTCATTTGTGAAAGAGGAAAGGAATTAGGATGTGAAATGAAAGTTGAAGACAGGATTAGGGCAGATGGAACTAAAGGATAGGCATGTTGAGTCAAGTGCCTTATTCCTAAAATCTTCTTCAATATTTTTAAAACAAAGTAAATGAAAATTTTTCCAGCCATAATTCTCTTGAGATCTGTATTTGTTTCTCCCATGAGTTGTAGTGTGCCCCATGGTGGACCTCATTATTTATGAGAAACATGAAGGCAAAGGGATATGTGTTCATTAAGAGCACTAAACCTCAGACCTTTATAGGACTTTTCTCGTAGAGGAACCTTAGAACATCTGTTTATTTTATCACATCCAATTGCCATGGAGATGTGAACACCCTGTCTTATTCACAGGAAGATGACATAGCTATTCTTCTGCAAAACAGAAATTGCTTTTTAAGTATTTCCAATCATAAATCAGGAAAACACCCAAAAATCCACGTTCCACCCATGGTCCCAAATACCACACCCTATTCTGTCAGTTTGAAATAAATGAGTGTGATACCTTCAGCTCGACTTGGACATGTCCTGCCCTGAGAAGGTTGGCAGCACAGGGTGACTTCAGAGCTCTGCTGTGCCACAGCCCTCCTCAGGGTGCTGCAGGGACTGTCCTGGGCAGCCTGGCTGCAGCAGCAATGCTCACCCTGGCAGAAAGCCTTTCTCTCCCGGATTGCAGATATCGACTGCTTGTGGTGAACACGCCAGAGCGACCCACCAGACCATGACTCTTCTAGGACAACCTGTCTGGGAGACAATTAATGTGTTTCAGGGAAGAGGACCATTAGGGTTGCTCTGCAAGCAGAAAGCTGCTAATGGAACGAAACACGTGTGGTGCTGTAAGCCAGTCTCTAGGCTCTGCCCTGCTTTAAATCAAGCCTGTCACAGACTGATTATTTTAGCAATAATGTCATGTTATATACCAGAGGTGCTCAGATTTTAGCCCCAAAGTGCAGTCAACGAACAACTCCAGTGCAGATCTGCCTGTGCAATGCCACCCTGTGGTTTCCCTTTCCTTTTCTTTCTACCTTCCATCAAACACTCTCTGCATTTTCCCTCTGCCCTGCTGGCAGGAATCTTAGTTCCTCTGACACTTTTGTGGGCATCCAATGCTGATAAGACTGGAAACCCCTGCTGACAGATGTGCTCTGCCTTCTCCCCTGGACTTCTACTCCTAGGAGCAAGAGAGGTGAAAGAAAGAAAATAGAGACATCATCAGTAAGCAACCCTCAGATCATGAGCTATTGGTTTTGTCCTTTTGGCAATATAGCTCCTTCAAAACACATGGAAAATTTGCTAGAGAGTGCAAGTTCCCCTGCAGGAACCTCATTTTTCTGGTTTCCTTTCATACCCCCCTCTCCATTACCTCAGTGGGAGTTATGTCCTACTTGCATCACCTCAGTAAGTGGATGTCCCATCTTTATTTAAAAGCAACAAACCCGAGCATCGCTCAGTATGTCGTGGAGGTATGAGATGATGTTGACTGAGGAGCCACCAGCAGTGTCTGCACACACCCAGCAGCATCCCAGGGAACACCAACACACTGCTTTGAAGTGGCTTTGTGAGCATTAGTGGGGGATTGCTCCTGGGTCCCCTGATCTATTTGGATAATTAGAACTCAGCTGTATTGGGAATTAATTCAATGCCTCTGGCCCTTGCAACATTACAAGGACAATTGCCAGGCACAAGGTTTTCCTTTGTAAAACGTAGCTTTAGCCCCATAATCCCAGCCTGATATTTCACCCTCCAGCTATTTCCCACATTTTTTTAGTCATTAAAGTAGGCTTTCAATTAACTTGTCTTATGGATCAGATACCACCTGCAGATGGAAATACAAACATGAAAAAAGGAAGGTTTCTCAGAGGGTAGGGAAAAATCCGGCACTTTACCACTTCTTTAAATCCAGCCAGCTTGATGGAAAGTGGAGGGTGTTGCTGGTGGCTCTGGAGGAGGTGAGGCTGAGCTTTCTGTGTGTTCACCATTCAGCACATCTTCCATAAGCACTGGCACTGCTGACTTCTGTGCTACTATGGGACACAACAGGGATCATCCTACAGATGAGTGAGTGACTTGTTTAATGGGAGAGGACTACAAGCATGTATGATTATCAATTTAAAAATACTTTAATAAACAACTTCAAATCTCTTTCAGATTATTTTTCTGCAGGATCTTAACAAGCCTTCTTGTGCTATTCTCCCTTCTTGTACATGTTGTGGGGTGAGAGGGAATTGTCTCTCTTACACCTTCACACCACTGTGAATGTAACCATCAAAATCTGAAATGACTGGCTAATATTATCAGAATAACACTACACATTGCAGGAACTCCAGCTGAAGTGAAATGAAGATGACTTATCTCACTGCAATTTCCACTGGGAGCACCACAGGGGAAGGAGCTGCCCCATCAACGAGAAAGAGCCGTATCACTTTTGGAGCAGGCACAGTGCAGGGCAGGAGCAGGCACAAGAGGACAGTGACAGAAGAGGGAGGTGTTGGTTTACAAAAGCCCTGGCAGATAGGTTCACATGTGCATGAATCAAAACACCTCTGAAGGTAAGAACCCAAGGAAAGACTGTTGGTTGGAAATAGGCATTTATCCCAAAATCATCTTACTTTCAAATGAAGAGCTTAGGAATTGCTATTAAGCGGTAAAATGCTCATAACAGGGTCATAAAATCCAGTTTGTCTGCAAAGGCAGCTGAGATAACAGAGTTGTTTTTCCTTCCCGTTTCTTACAAGAAACTGAACGACTGGAAAATCCCAGGATATGTGTAAGCTCTGTTTTGTTGCTGACACAGCTGAGCTGGACTGTTTGAGGAGCGTAATGTCCTCTGTGGGGAAGCTCTGCAGTGCCTCGCTGTGAGCGGGGCCAAACCAGAGGGCACGCCAGCCTTGCTCTGCTGCCCGTGGTTCTTGGAAATGGGACTCCAGGATCTCCAGGACCCTGCACAAAATATCTCACAGGGAACCAGCCTGGGGCACTTCACCAAAGGCACAGCAACCTGCTTTATAGAGGGCAGTGAAAATAGTTTTATACCATTTCTATTTAAATTGCTTGTTCTCCGGCTCAGCCTCTCTACTGCCTTCCAGAGAGAGGTGTCCAGGATGCTTGGAAGTGAGGAGTAACCACTTGGAGTTACAGTAACTCCCTCAGGGAATGGTGCCAAAGACAGACAGCACATTACAGTCCCCTTTCTAATATTGTTAAGTGCACAAGGACCATCTGTAACAGAGTCATCACTGTTTCAATCAATTGAGATGATGCCATAAGGGCAGCTATCGATTAGAGGGAAGAAACAGATCTAAATGAGCAAAGGCAGACCAGAGATGACTTTGAGCTGGCATTCAGAGCAGGTCCTTGTGCAAACTAGAGCTGTGCCCCTCCTGGGAGCACCCAGCCCTCCTCCTGTTTGTGGGTGCAGTTACACCTACTGGAGCTCACATATCTTTATCCCATAGCTGATAGCTGGGCTAAAGCATCTGAACAGAGACAGAAAACTCCTGAGGAATTCTGTGGTTTGGGTTACAAAGCAGGCGAAAATGATAATTGCTTATTTCCCTGTAACATTTTCAAAACTACTTTCTATATATTACTAAGCTTTGTATGAGGCAACCGATCAGTTCTGACTGAGAAAGGCTGGAATTTGTGTGTTCAGCTGTTCCTTGTAATACAGGAAAGAAAACACCTGCATCAATTCAGTCATCTCCATGAACAGTGTAGATCAGACACTACAGAGCAGGCAGAACATGTATTAAAACGTGAGGATTAGGATATATACAACATTTTTTTATGTTTTAGTGCATTAAAAATACAAAGCAATCCTTTTAATCATTAATCTTTCAAAAAAAAAAAACAAACACCCCAACACAACAAACAAACAAAATCTAGTCTTTAACATCTGCCCATAGTGGTGACCACTTAGGGCTAAACCCAGAAATGCCTGGGTAATACGGAACATCACTTTTCCTGTGCATAGCAGTGCAGCAGCTGAAAAACTGCTTTTAGGAAGTCTTTTAGGAACAAGCTAAAGGCCCTTCAGAATACAGTCCTACAGTCCTGCTGCCAAATGAGAGTGATTTCGCAGCATATAACACAGTGTAATACACCCAACACACCCTGTGACGCACTGAGTAACTCTGCGTCACTAACAAAGTTACTGGAAGCGATGCTAAAAGGAGTAATTTTCTTTAAAAGTATGCTCTTTCACCCCGAATTATCTGGGTGGTTTTTTTTTAATCTGGCCTGAAGAGGTGGTCTGATAAGACTCATTTGAATTCAGTCAGTCCAGCACGAAGGAAACGTTTCTTTTTTAGAAGTGCTTGAATGTTTCCATTACATCGCTTTTTTCTTTCCTAGAGGCCTTTATAACCATGCAAAGCACTCCAACACCTAATTTTAAATACACCACCAGTTTCAATGAGACCAATGAAATTATCCACATTCATTGCATAAACACTGAAATGCTTTGTAGAGCCATGATGAGCCCACACAAAGTATGAACCAGGTCCTTTGATCTGAACCTACACCTCCTCATGCTTGGAGAAGGCAGGATTGAGGCTGCAGTCTGGTTTTCAGTGATAACCTACAGAACTCCTGAAATCTCTCATTTGAAAAAAAAAGGGTATTTTTGCAGCTTGGCTGTGTTAGTGCTGGGGTCTGGAGCAGATCTCCCCCTTGCATTCCTGCATGCTGATCACCTCTGCTCTCCCTTGAGCCTGGGCTGTCCTCCTTCGCTTCCAACTCTCCCGTGGTGATGAGCCAGAAGGTTCACTCCCATGGTGATAAGCCAGCATTTCACCTCCTGCATTGTGTTGAGTTTCTTCACTCAGTTCTGTGCTGGGCAGGTACAGTTGCAGCAGGGCCAGTGTATTCCTTAGGGCTGTACAAGACTCCAGGGGTGTACACTCAAAAAATGCACAGACTAAAATACCCTGAACAATCCTGACCTCCACAAGGATCACCCAAGCACCACAAACACTGAAATGAAAGCTGTTTGAGATGAGGAAGACACAGGTATGGCCTGAATCTCTTTGGGCAAAGCTCCAGCTGAGAAGCTCTTTTTTCTATCAAAACAGGAGTCCCGGGATCTGGGAGGGAAAATGGCCACAGCATCCTCTCATAGAGAGGGAAACCTTCTCTCTCTGATTGGACCACACTAACCCCACAAACCTATAGTAAAAGCTCTAAATACATTTGCAGCTTGCCTTTGTCCAGATCCACTTGGGAACACGTCGGATTTACCATTTCCTGAAGTTAAACGCTTTGCATCTGAAACCTGCAGACATCAAAGGTCAGTTGCTGGATTCTTATCAGCTTTACTGGAGTTTTGATGACTTGCCCATCACAGCCCTGTACCTCCACCATACAGGGTGGTGTTGCTCTGATTACTAATGCTGTCCTTAGCCCCCATCTCTAGCCCCCATCCCTGTCTGCACACTGTGTGGGAGATGCTGCTGTCCTGGCCAGCAGCCAGGGAACTGAAGCCCTGACATCCCACCAGGGAGCCGGAGCTGAGGCACAGCTCTGCTGAGCTGGAGAAGGAGTCAGCCTTTAACCTGCTCACCCATCAGTAATGGTATGAGCACTGTGTTCTTTGCCAGAATGAAGTGAAGCATCACTTTATCCTCGAGGCATGCACACTTTCTCACTTTGGCCAGAGAACAGCGTCAAATGGCAGTCGAGGGACACATTTAAGTATTGCACCGTGTGAACCAGCACCAAGGGGGTTGAATGGCAGAGCTTCCCAAATCAGGAAAAACATGTATGAGCTCTGCCAGACTTTCAGACTGAAGTCCCTCAGTTCCCAAATGAAGCTCGTTGACTTGTCTCTGAGCAATTCAATTTATTTTTTTTTTTAAAGTCAAGACTTAGAAACAAAGTTAAAATCATTTACACCACTAAGCAAAAACACATTGTCCCAGTCCCACCCCCATGCTAGTGTTTATTCACAGCTTGGGTTCTTTTGCTGAGAGGCACAAAAGACACCTCAGAAAGAAAGGAATTTGCCCCAGACCCTGATCCAGCCCCCAGTGCCATCAGTCCCAGCTAGGAGAAGATGGACAATTCAGGTTTTACGTCCTGTTCACAGAGCTGGGCACCATCCTGCCCATCCACGTCCCTTCTCCAATTATCAGCATGATCCCTGCTGTTCTGAAATCAAATAATAAAGAGCTGACCAGCCTGTCGGGGACATCTCTATAGTGTGAGCCATCTGCACTCCTCCAACGGGTGGTTCCTCCCACGTCACTGCAGTGAAGGTTACTGGCAGGACACCCAGTCTGTGCTAGGACTTGTTCCCAGAGCTTTCCTATCATCCTGTCCTGAAGGGAATTTTACTTACAAGCTCTGATATTTCTGCAAGCACCACCCTTCAGAAGCAGCATGTTGCAATTACACGTCAGAATTTGGCTCTTTGACCAGTAACTTCATATCAGTTGCTACTTCTACATTCACTTAAGAACAAGTAAGTCATCACTAGTAAACTCCCTTCTTCTCCACTTGAAATGTGTCTTTCTTAGAATGGTTTACTAACAAGTACATTTTTTGGTCTGTAAACTTTACAAGAAATAACAGAAACATGAAATCTCATTGAGGAACCATTTTTGCTATTAACAGTTACCGTGTGATTTACCATCTGACTGGGACAAAAAATTAATATCCATTTTTCTGGAAAAGCTGGAGTTAGGCTCAACTACAGCTCTGGAAAACAGGACTGGAGTGATAATTCATCTTCTAGATTATCCAGATGAGAATGAATGAGCCTTTACTGGTAAAAATTTAATGAAAGAAAAGGTTATATTGCCACATACTGTAATAAGCACCTGCCTGAGACAGGTTTGCACTGCAAAACAGATGACACAGTGACTACAGTGTATTGAGAACTAATTTAGACACAGAAGTTCTGTAAGATTTGGAAGTTTGGCCAGTTCCTAGGAGAATTGTTACTTTTTCTAAATTTAAGTTGGGAACAGGATCCCAGCCTGCTGCTGCAGAATGAAAGTTCTGGCTCGCCAGAATCAAAAGCTCAAACACAATTTAATTACTTAGGCTTATAGCTCAATCCTGAAAAAACCTGAACTGTTCAGAATAAGCAAAGCCAAGTTGAATCACATATTCTTGTGACAGCATCCATTTACCACAGCATAAAATGCAGGCATTCCTGCTCTCCCAGCTATAAATGGATATATACAAATATAAGAGACTAACTGTATAATATTTTTTACATGACCAGCTACACCTGGAAATACAGGCCATGTAGGAGGCTTTATCCTCCTGGCACTTGTTAGCTGTGCTCTGGCCCAGGTCTGATGAGGAAAGAACTCAGTTGTTATCCCAGTGGCCAAACTGCAGATGTTGTTGTCCACATGTGGGCGTTTTTAAGGGCAGTCTGAAAGCAATTACAAACCCAGTCAAACAAGAAACCTGAGGTTAGATTGCCTTAATTTCATTTAAGACATCTGATTGAAGCTCTGCTTTTCGGGCCACAGTGAACTGCCATAACATGTCAGTTAATTACGGGAGTCCAGTTATTAAAAAAACAAACAAGTTTGCACTTTTATTGGAGCTGAAACATTTCCAAAGCCAGCAGTAAACAAAGTGTCTGCATTAAATAAATCACGGGCTGAATGTGTTATTGACATATGGATTAACTGGGCTGGACGCTTCAAAACCACGTCTGCGCCTTTGCCCAGTCCCATGCAGACGTTCTCACCAGGCCAACACAAAGAGCTGTCTTATCACAAAACTTGCAGGAATATTTGTCCAAAAAAGCTTCCACTGCTCCTGTTGACGCCCAGTTTGCAGGGCAGGCTCTGTATGTTTTATGCGCCAGCTGGAGGGTGCACTCAACCAAGCGGCCAGACCCTGCGTGTCTGACGCGCTGCCCTGGCTGTGTTCACACCTCTCGGCAGGATTTGGGGCTGGAAGAGAGTGTTTCCTTTCAGCAGCCCCGCTCGCTGATGCAACCTCTTTAATTCGGCGTTAATTCAGGTGCGGAGTCTGCCCGAGCTCGCCGCTGTTCCCAGCGCTGCTGGCTCAGCACTACCTGTGCGCTCCGCAGGGAGAGCATCCCACACGGACTGCGCGGTCAAGCCAAGACAAGCTCCTTCGCTTACGAAGCAGCTCATGGAAGAAAAGCGTCTCTAGAAATGTCACAGTGGGAGGGGCTTGAGCTTTCGTGGAAAAAATGGAAAAACTTGGAAGCAAGCCACGTGTGAAAATGGAGAAACTTGGAAGCAAGCCAGGTGCTCATCCTCTTGGGAAGCAGCCTTCGCACCCTCACCCCCTTTCAGAAACTCAGATGCAGCTTTGCAAAGCCTAATTCTTTAAAAAAAAAAAAANAAATGAACATGTGCTACCACCTGCTGTCCATTATTTGGAAGAGCAGGGTCCCCAGCAGGGCCTGGCACCCACGGTCCCTCCACAGCCCCACGTCCCACCCCAGCCCCAGGACATCGGGAACAGCTTCAGTCCTGTAGGGCCAGCCTTGGGGAGCTCTGGGGCAACAGCCCCAGAAATGTGGCATTTGTGATGAATACAAGCAGCACTGAGGAGATGAGGTGAAAGGGAGGGTCAGAAAGGTGCCCAGGCTGGAGCAGTTTCTTGTGATGTCAGATCCATGGATAGACATGGAAGTACCAGGATGGAGAAAACAGCCATGGCAGCTCCAGACATCCTGGGTGCTCTCCTGGGGTCCATCATCACATCCCTGATGGGCAGCTGCTGTCACAAACAGCCATGATGGCAAAAGAGTCACCAAATAAATACGAGTTTAAACAGACCGATTTCTGCACAGGTCACTTCACTTCCAGACATCCCCACCAGGGACTGGCAATTCAGATCTGGAGCAATAAATCACCTCGGGCTGGCAAGAATAACAGCCTGGAGCTCACGAACACAAAGAATGCATTTAATCCTTTTCTGTTGCTGTGGTGAGCAAACAGAGAGTGCCCGGTGCATTAGGCAGCTTCTTGTGTTAATGTATTACCTATAATTATTTGTGGAACAAAATGGAGACCAGTGGAGTCAGTCCAGGTACTCACCATTCCCTGCAGCCAAAATTATCATCTTCCCTAAGTCTCGACAAATAGAGAATTAAAGGAGAAAAAGGGTTTGTTTCCACTTGTTTTAACCAGAAGCATGTATGTCCTGAACCCATGGTTACACATAAGATGGTACAGGAAAGAAAGAGGGACAAAAACTTCTGGACAGATCAAAAATCCACCTTTATACTTCTTAACCTGTGCAGAGGCTTCTGTGTTTTAAGGGCCCCGGGCTTGTTACCTTTACATCTGCTTCTTTTGCAACATGTCACTGGTCCATGGTGCCTCATCCAACAGCCTCAAAACTCCTCTACAACTAGTTAATGAAGCACACTGTTTTACAAACATTAAATGAACTGATCCCTCACGTACAATGTTATGTAGCTGAGCAGCAGACCCCAAACACCAGCTCAGTGCAGAACACTTTACAGACACATCCCAAATAGCCAATGTGCTCAGCTGTGCTGGTAGAGATCACACGTTGAACACTTATGAATAAGAAATTGGGAAGAAGTTGCCTTTTTCAAGAACATGTATGAAAAGAAAGTGTGGCTAAATTTAATTAATAAATTATTCAGATATAATATTCTGATCAACTGCAACAGAAGGTTGGGTTGCAGGGTGGATTTTCAGTAACTTCCTTGGACTTCCCCAGCCTGTTGCAGTTTGCTTGGAAGGAAAACCCCACCAGGTTGGTTTGGAAGGGACAATTTCTATAAGCAAGTGTACCCTGGTTTTATCTGAAGCTGTTTCTGTATCCAGCCAACATACTGGAGCAGTAACTACCAAGGAATAAAAAGACCAATACAGCACCAGTGTGAGTAGAAAGGCAAAAGGTATTGAGAAAAAAAAACTAAAAAGGAGAATGAGGTAATGTCAATCCAGGCTTTACAAACATGTGTCAAGGGTTTTTCTCTTACTTTCCATCTGCCATAAACAGAAGAAACATTCTATGGTGCAATAAAAATGAGCAAAGGAAGAAAGTAACATGTGTGCTGAAGCCATTTTTCCAGAGCCTCGGTGGCATTTCTCTGCCGCAGCACTCCACATCTCTGCGGGCTCGAGCCAGCGACAGGATGCTGGGTTACTTCACTCTCATAGCATGAACTCTACTCCTTGCTATTCTCAATCTGTCACATTCAACAATCACATGCGAAAATGACTCAGGCTGCCAGTTGTCTCCGTGCTCGTTGAGCATTTGCCAGTTCCTCAGGAGTAGGCTTGATATTGAAAGGCACACTTTGGGAAATGTGATTTAGACAGAGCGTTAGGCTGCATTAGGGTTTTTTTTTTATCCCACAACTTTTTGTCCTTTTCTTTTTAATGTTGCAGACCAACAATTCTGGACACAGAGGGAAAAACAGCAGGTCAGATCAGTGGCTTGTTCAGCTTGGCACTTTGCCCCTCCTGGAGGCACCTATTCAAAGTGCCTAATATTTTGGAAGGAGTGGAAAAGCCTCAATGTACCACACCAATACCAGTGTAAACACTGGGCCAATTTTCCTCCTGTCACCTGCAATAACCACCTGGGAAGCAGGCAATGGTTTTCACATTTTCTTCTGAGCAGGAGCTGCTCTGTGGTGCAGCCTTTTAGCTGGGATGGCTGCAGAGTCACCCCCTCCCCTTTGCAGCAGTGAATACCCCACGTTCCTTCAGCTCACTGAGGTCTCCCAGTGCTTGGAAAGGAACCTCTTCCAGTTTCATAATCCCAGCTCCAATGGCTGCCTTCAAAGCTTCAGAAAGAAATTACAGCCCCAGGGATCTCTGCTGTAGCCTCCTCTGACTGCAGGGGCATCCTGTGGTGAGCAGCTCACACACACAGACGCTTATTTAGGTTGTGTCCCCTCTCTGCAAACCTAATGCCCTAAGGAAAGTATTTTGTCAATTCAGATAATATAGAAATAGCCATACTTACCAGCTAAATTTATTCCGTCATTTTGTGGGGTTTTTTTGTAACCACCAATGAAAAAAAAATACGGTAGGCCTATAATAGCCTCAAGATTAAAGTGTACTTTATAAATTCTCTGGAGGTTTTTTTTTTCTCACTAGAGACTGTCCTCAGCCAAAATTCTTCAGATAAATAATGATCTCCTATATAAAACATTCAGCAATGAGGACATCCAACATCTTGGAAATGTAAAACACATAGCAAAAGGAAGACTACGTATAACTGTAACTGGAAATTGTGTGAAGTTACTTACTGTTATATAAGCAAAATTTGGGCCTAAGATTTGATGCAATAAATAATAAAATTAAAGAGATCAGTTCTAAAATCTTCAGGCAACCATTTCACTGTTATTCAAAGCAATCAATCTGAGTTACGAATTTACAAAATGTAAACAATAAATCACTCATTCTGTCCCTCAAATATCAAAAGTAAGGTCGTGGGAATAATAAAGTTTGCTATGTCTTCTAATAAAGTAGCAAATGGAGTTTTTTATTCAGGAAGCCTCTAAAACTTCCCCCAATTACACAGAGAGCTGTCTGAAAGCATACGGTTTGTGTAAAGACTGCTTGTACCATATGCACGTATCACTTCACTTGCCACTGAAACAGTTGTGTCATGGGTGGAATGTGGCAACTCTACCCACACACAGTAATGTGATACAACAGATGAAGATAGTGGAAAGCCGTGAAACTGCAGGGAGAAATTTAAGTAGATTGAGTCCATCTCTACTTCAATGGGAATTAGATCAGGCCCCAAATGAGAATTTATGCATGACAGCTGGATTAACATATATATTTCCTGAAAGACAGTACCTTTATAAACCAAAGAGTTCTATAGTGTCACACTGGAACATTAGTTCATTTTTTATTAAGAGAGAAACCGTAATTTTGTAATTCATGGTAATTTCCTCCAGGACATAGGTCTCCTTAGTTATCTCTTTTGAGTCCTGATCCTACTTAATTTGCAAGGGATGAGACTGCAGCAGGGACAGCTTAGTGTATATTTGAGTTATAGTCCTCATATATTCTGGTTCATGAGCAGGAAGCAGTGCAAGCATGAGAGACCCAATTAAATTAAAAGTTCAGCAGTCCTCCATTTCAGCCAACGGTCAGGCAACAAATGATTACAGTATTATTGCATTTTCTTACACAAGAAAAACTGCACACCTTCTTTTTTTTTACAAAAAATACCCCATGCCCAGTGGGCAGTGCCCTGCCTGCCTGATCCACGGTGTGAAACCCTGGCACTCTGCAAGGCTGGAGCTTCCTACCCGTGGCAGGAAACTCCATCAGACATGCAGTGCCACGGCAGGGGGAAGCTTTACAGTGCGGGAGCACAGATGGGATCAGCTTGCAAGTAAATATGTTTCTGCTGCTAGAGAAAAGCATAGAAAGCAACAATGAATAAAGATGAAAGATAAGATGCTGACAGAAGAAGGGAAAAAACCCGCGAAAATGGGTACAAAGAGAAGAGGCTATGGCAGAAAAGACCAAAAATCTGGATGGGTAGTTTGAGCACTTGCTTTCCACTAATGAGAATTCTTCCCTCTTACATCAATACCACTGTTATTTGGCATTTAACCTCTCAGTTGTGACTCCATAACTGGGCATTCAGGTATTTCATAGCAATTTGCTCTATTCACTCACATACATAAAAGCTCTAGCTGTGAAAGGCAAAGCCTTGTGCTCCTTTTGCAGAGCTCTGAATGCAACCAGGAGCTCTGCCCATGTAATGAATGCACACAGGTCATACCTTTAGCCTTTTTTTTTCATGTAATTAACTTATTTTTAATCTAAAAAAGATGGATATCTTCTTCGAGTAACCAAGAGTTGGAGAGGTGATTCTGTAAGAACCAGCCTGTATCTAAAAAATGGCAATGAAGTAAACAATGCTATGGTTCATAAATCCAGCTTCTTAACAGCATTCGGATTTTAATATTTGATTAGGATAAGTAAGAATTACGGTATTCTTAGATCTGTTACTTCGTTGCTATAGTATAGCACAAATGCACACCCTAGAAAACACTAATGACTCCACAGACCTGCAAGCTTGAGGTAAAGAACAACATTCATTTTAAACTGCTGATAACAGATCAAATATCAAAATAATTATAGGAGTCATCTAAACATGATATATAAGCATCTCAGGTAATGGCAGAGTTAAATAGCAGCATTCATAACTGGAAAAAAGGAGTTAGAAACTCTTCTCTTGCTGTGGAAGTCTTCCTACTAAAATGCAGATATTTCTAGAAAGAAAGCTTTTGATCATATTCAGTTTCTTTTTAAGCACTTAGTCTACTTTTGTCTAACAAAGGATATTAAAGCAATTCTAAGGCTACAAAGCCCTTACCTACAAATCGTGCTATTCCAGGATTAAAATTCCTGAATTCATCTCTGTTGTGGATATGCATAAGGGGAGTTTTCAATTACCTTTTTACATGCAAGTCTTCTGGAAACTACTGAACTCCATTCCATGCAGAGGAAAGCAGGAATATTAATTGCCTCAATGCTTTTTGTATGGAGCTTTCACTGTAGTTTTAATGCTCAATAAACATCAAAGATTTATCTTTACTATCCAGCTGTGACAGAAGATGCTCTTACGTTCACTCGGTAGATGGAGAACAGGCCATAAAACTTAAGGCTGAAATCATTAAAAATGCAATGATTTCAGAAGCACAATATGAGTGCTCCAGGTCCTCATTTTTCAGAGTACCTGTCATTTTAGGCATATCCCACGTTGAGAGCAGTTATCCCACTGATCTCAAAGCCATGGAAGCTATCCTGCAGTTCCCTGTTTCTCTACCTACATAGACTAAGAATGTAAACCGTAATTAAGCTCTGCCCTCCTATTTGGGATCCCCCCCCCCTTCTCCCAGTTACTCCCTTCTTTCCTCCTCATTATCTCCCCTGCTTTACCATAACTCTGCTCTCCTCCCCAGTTCGTCTCTTGCCTCCAGTTACATTGGTTTTGTCACATTTCCTGGGCAGAGAAAGAGGAGGGGCAGGGAGGACTGAGCCTTTCCTTGGTCACCTTTTCTGTAACACCAGAAACAAGAGCTTTCACAAGCCACAATACCTCTGTGCCTGCTCTCTGGGGTGATGATGTATGAGCCACACAGCATGAAGGGTATGTCTTTTGCTACAAAGAACTTAGAAGTCAAATAAGCCTCTGCTGTGCAACTGTACATAGGTATTTCAAGAGTATAGCTTCACCAAATTTGGCAATTTAAACAAAGCAGAAAGTACCATAGCTCAGCCACAAAGATAACTCTCTACCACAAGTTTCACATCCCTCTGTCAGTGCACAGAGGCACCGGGACCTCAAATCAGCTGTAAGTGTTGGTAAGATGGACCAAGTGGCCCTCCCTGAGGCCTCCCAGACATGGGTTCAGCCTTGGATGTGTGCAAGAGGGAAGATGGTGGGGATGCTCACTTTTTAAACTACTCACAGCAAATACTTCTGTCTCCAGCTGTTATGGTCAGAAGCATTGTAGGACACTCACCTTCATCACATGGGGACACGTGATTGTGTGCCACAAGTGAGATTGGGCCCAACTGAAGGATTATTCCACAGCACAAAAGGACATTTTTGATTTAGGGTTTATGAATGAAAACTTAGAATACCGTAAATATAACAGTGTGCTTTAAAAAGTGACTTAAGTCTGCTCTAAGCTGGCTGTCTCTCACAGCAGTGCTGTCCCCAACTCGGGACAGCGGCGCTCCGTACGACACGGCAGCTCCTGGGACGGATGGAAACTGTCACGGGCAGGTAAAAGATTAATGGGCAGGGCTCTCTTTTGATTGATGAATCTGTGACCTTGAGCAACAAGAGCACTTGCACCAAGTATATCTGCCATGCGAGACAGACAAAATGAAAGAGGCTCATGTTACACTCTCAGATCTCATTAAGCACCCAGAGCAGAAACACCGATACTGGCCCTGGCCATCTGCTCTGCTGTTTGCCTGGTTACAGGTCTGATAACACTTTCAGGGAGCAAAAGTTAATCACACGTACAGATGAGCAACAGCACTTCTGCACAGGAAATTCAGTAGAACATAACAGTTTCTGGAAAAAAAAAAACCCAACACAAACCCACATATCTGTTGTTACTTTATTCTGTTTTAAACCACACAAGTTAGCAGTTCAAAGAAAAATTGTTGACGTAAAAGGCCGTAACTTTAGGCTTTTCAAATCCTGCTGGTTTTTTATAAATAACTAGTAATGTTATCATAAAGTTCATTAACTGGAAATCTGTCAAATTGCTGTGACCTCCTGTTAGTCTATATAACAGGCAATAATACAGAATTATTTTTAATTGCTTTTAAATTATTTCCTCTCGTGCTCTTTTTTGCTTATCTCAGTAATTTGAGAATTACAGTATTTTCTGCCATTTGTTCTCCACTTGCAGCAATGAAGGCCCTTGCCCGTAGACCTTTCCATGTCTAATGTAATATTACCCCAGCATCCATCCCTGAGGAATGAAGTTTCCCTGCAAGCGTTTTTCAAGAGACTTATGATCAACCAAATTTTCTTTGCTGAGCAGCAATTCCTGGAAAATCCTGCAACTTATTCAAAGACTTTCCTACTGCTTTTGGAGAATTAGCTCTGGGCAAAATGATAGTCTATTGAGGCCATATCTGACCCAGAAAGCATTAACTGAAGAATGTGCAGGACAGCTGCTTATCGGAAAGCAAAGACATGCAGTGCAGGAGAATGACATGTAGAGCTACTCGAGCTGGTTCTGAATGACTGTGAGCTCTCCAGAGCCAGCGGAGCCCGGGGAGCAGGGAGGACGCTCTGCCAGAGCCCCTGCACATCCGTAATGGAGCAGGCTCGGGTATCTCCGGCACAGGGCTGCACCATGCGGCGAGCAGATAATTTATCATCCCAGAGCCTTTTGGATATGTGATCTGATAAGGCAGAAGAGAAATCTGAAGTATAGCAGGATTATTTCCAACAGAATGTCAAAGGGCTCAGCCTTTCGGTGGGGGACGTTCTGTGAGCGGGTTTGGTCTGCATTGATGGTTGGTGTTGTGTTCCTCGGTCTCGCCCAGGCACCGTTCTCCTTTAAATTATGTTAAAAGGGAATGCCTTGCTGCACAGCAGTGTGAGACCCATTTGTTTCCAGCCAAGTATCCACTCATACCTAAACAGAAGAGCCTTCAATTCTTATTCAGCTTTCCCGGATCAGAAAAAGGGTTCTGTTTGTGGGACAGTACCTTTTCCTTTACTGTGCCTTTGGATGAGGTGGTGTGTACCAAGTGCTCCTTTGCTGCTGCCATCACCAATGCCTGAACATTTTACTTCTCCGAAAAACTAAGGAAATCCTTAATTCGGAAGTAATTATTTACAACTTTTGCTACCACTGCACCATGGATAGCACTTCCCCACCATATCCCATCATACTGTGAAGTCTTGTTGCACAGGGAGAACAATAACATTTAACGAGAACATGCTTTATGATTCCAAATATCTTTGTTTGTATCCATTAATCTGTCCAAGGCAGAAAATGGCACGAGCTGCCACCTGAGCTCCAGGAAGGTGCTGCTGGCAGTTCTGGGGGACATTTCACGGTAATCGCTGCTCCTAAAAATGTCACAGCCAAGGATCCGAGGCCCTGCTTTGCCATTAAGGGCACCAACACAGCAGATAATATTGTTTTTCCTAAAAAGCGCCCTGCACTGCGCCCGAGCTCACCCACCGCAAGGCCCAGCTCCTGATTTGGGCTCTGGCAGGAGGATTTAAAACTTCTTTTCCAGACAAGCGACTTTATTCCCACCCCTTCCCAGGGGAACCCTCTCTGTGTGCCGCTGCCCTGCCCGCCGGGGGTGCCCCCCTGCGGCCCCCCAGGCCCCCCGAGCCCCCCAGGCCCTCCTCGCTCGGGGGGCAGGCGGGGCGGGCGGGAGAGGAGGGGACGCGGAGGAAGGAGGGGAAGGAGGCGGAG